>AMCV02000013.1:1525478-1584122 GCA_000350065.2 Colletotrichum orbiculare MAFF 240422
TATTTCTATAAGGATAAATTGTATAAACATTACTCTATAAGTATATACTTATTTTACTTTTTTACTCCTAGTAGTTTGTAAGTAAATGAGGTAAAAGTATAGAGGTTTACTCTTTTATAAAGTATTAGAAATAACTTAAGCTATATATATAGTAATTATAGTGCCTTATACGCTATAGCTATAGTAGTTAATATACTATGGTTATAATATAGCATATATTATACTTTAGCTTATATGTTATAGTTATAATATATTATACGTTATAGCTATAGTAGCTTATATATTATACTAAGGTATATATACTATAGTTATAATATCTTATATACTATAGTTCTAACGCGTTATGAATTATAGTTATAGTAGTTTATACGTTATACTAGGATATATATACTATAGTTACAATACTTTATGTACTATAGCTATAGTAGTTTATGTACTATAACTATAGCTAGAACTTTAGTAGTATAGCTAGAACTCTGAAATAAACCCTCTATATAAAAACCTTTATATCTCTACGAATAATAGTAAGAAATAGTTAATTATACTATTAATTGAGTTACTATTTCTCCCTCTATTATTATTATAAATATTTTAAATAAGTCCTCATATTGAGAAAACTACTTTTATCACATCACGTTTCTCCTAATTTCACGGTTATCTATAGTAATAACTTAACTGTCAATTTACCTACCTATCTATCTGTTCTAATAGAACTTAGTAAACTAATATTAAAGAATAGATTTAGATAGAATATATACCTATAGTCCATTTTAAGAATTCTAATATAATATTTATATCAAGGTTAAGTCAATCTGGCGAGCCTATTCTATGATATTCTCTAAAGCCTTAATATTAGTTTCTCTAATTCTAATACTTTTATTTATTATTATAAGAATTATCTAACTTATATTTAATCTTATAAATATCTTCTTAATATTTAGAATAAGTTATTCTTAGAAATAGGTAAAAAGTAACTTATAATCTTATAATCCTTATAAGTTTAGATTAATCTCTATATTAATAAATTCCTATATATACTTTTATAAAGCCTAAAATGTTTACTTATTTTTAATAATTGATATAAGACTAAAGAAATCTCACCTTTATACTTTTATTACATTTTTACTAGAGCTTATAGTAAATGTATAATATTAAATACCTTATTCTAAGTGGATATTTTAGACTCTGTTACTATTCAAAAGCTATAGCTAAATTAGTCATATTAAGAGTCTATTAGTATTAATTAGATATTAATTTAAAGTGATTGAATTATATCAAGTAAGATTCTTATATTAATATAGAATTATAGTAAATGTTTTATTATTTTAATAAAGTCATTAGTATTAAAGCCTTCTTATATAGAGTCAAAATAAAAGACTTTCCTTGTTATCTAATTAATCATAAAGATGACTTAATAGATATTACTATTACTAATAAGAAAGATAGTAATATTAGTATTCTATAGATTTCTTAATAAGCTATTTGTTAGTTACTATTCATATTTAAATAGGTTGTTATTAGTATTATAACTATTCTTAGTAATTATATACTTACTATTTTAGGCGTCTGGTAGGTAATAAAGCTATCTTATAGATTTAAATAGAGAAGTATATTAGGTTTCTAAAAATCTAGATATCTTATTACTTATAGTATACCTTTAGTATTATAGAAGAAGACTTCCTATTTGACTATTTCTCACTATATAGTAAGGTCTTATTAATTAATTTCTAAGCTTATATTATAATAATTTCAGAAATAATTTTATATAGATTGGGAGGGGCTGATAGCTCGCTTTCTACTACGACTATTAGTAGACATATTGCCCCCTGAAGTACGACTTCAGCCTTCTTACCTTTCTACTAACTACTATAACTAGTCTTTAGTTAATCTAAAGCTAAACCCCCTATAGCTATAGTTAGTATACCTATCCTATATCAACTTTTTTATAGATAATAAATAACTAATAACTCTTTCTGCGATAATCTTACGTTTTTATACCTTGATAGCTATTAATATACGATTTAAATATCTTAAGATATTTAATTACTACTAACTATAGGCATTCTATTTGAATATTTATTACAACCTTAATATCTATAACTTTAATATCCCTATTATAAACCAAGCCCTATCTACCCCTAAGATGAAACTTTATTCTACTAATATAAAAGTTTTTTACTACTAATATAAGCTAACTTATAATCTCTATCTAAATATAGTAGGATTCAGCTTATTCTTATTAGTAAATAATCTTAATATGTTAATTAAGTATAGCTGATATATAAATGATATTTATATAGATATAGATACTTTTAATATAACTTAATAACTTTTAAAACTTTTATAATTATATTACTATAATATTCTAAGGTATCTAATGCTAAGTATTATGGTAATATATTAATATTGAAGTATTATCTAATTAATACTTAATCTCTAAAACTTTTAACTTAGTATAGTAATTTATAAGATAACTAGATAATTATTTTTTAAATATCTATAACCTACTTATTAATTATAGCTTTTAGGATACTTTTATTAAATTTAATCTAATAAGCTAATAGTTTTAGTTATAAGGGTTATAAGTAAATATTACTATACTTATTATATACTTCTCTTCTTATAGGTAGTTATATAGATTTTAAAGGGATTTTAAATCTATTATAAAAGATATAGAAAAATAATAAGTTATAAAACACCTAACTCTTAGTATTCTGTTTTATTTTATCTTTAAGAGGTTTAAAAAAGTTTTCAACCTTATAACTTTAGTAGTTACTTTTAGCTATATATATTAAGCTTTAGCTTTAATAAAGTTCTTCCTAATTATTACTATAAAGTCTTCTACTACTATAGGGTTAAATATTAGAACTAGGGGTATAATTATCTATAATAATAAGTGATTGTATTACTATTCTAACTAGTTATAAGCTAGTATCAGTATAAATACTATTATTAAGTAAAGTTTATAGTTAAATCTATATATAGGGTGAAGAGCTTAGATATTATTCCAGGTATAGAGCAAAAGTAACTAAATAAAACCTTATATAGATTTACTATTAAAATACTAACCTTCTATTAAAAAAGACATTTATTATCTAATATCAGGTTAAATTCTTTATTTAGCGTCTTAATTATAACTTTCAGTCTATCTGCTTTATCGAAGTAGGATTTTCTATTAGGCTTTTAATAATAAAAACTAGGAATTAAGTAAGACGACTTTTCTATATTTTAGTCTTTCTATATATAGCTTCTTATAAATATTTATAGAAGCTTTCTAATTTTAACTTTAAAGAGACTACTTCTATAAGTAGTATTTTAAATAGAATTAGTAATAATCTTTATAAAAGAATGAAGTTTAATAAATAGCTAAGGGGTTTATAAATATTTTACTAAAAGCCTTCTTATTAGTTAAGTCTAATTTGCTAGAGTAAAGTTGGGCATTTTTTCTAGCATTATAATAAACAAAGGTTTGTTTGTAATATTAATTTTAAAGTATTTAAAGAGGTTGTCTTATATTCTAAATATCTAATCTTTTCTATTAATTTTACTATTATGTTGATAATCTATTTCTTATACTTCTTATATCACCTTACTTAATATAAATACTTCATTGAATTGTAATAAATTATAGAATTCCTAGGCTAATTTAGCCTATTAATTACCTACTATATATTTATAGCTATATTTTTAACCAAGGTTTTTACTATAGTAAAGACTTATTATACTTAGTTAAGAAGTATTAATATTAATACCTACTTCGTGTATTATATAATTAGTATAATATAGGTTTATTAAATTATTAAATATTATAGTTCTCTCTTATTTCTTCTTATATGTAGGTCTATAAATCTTAAGGTATTAATAAATTACCTTTTTTATACTTATTAGCCTATTATATATTACGATTCCTAGTATTACGACAGAGGCATTTTGGTAATACGCCGCTTTACTAACAAAAAGCGTCTATGCGTTCTGAAGTTTAACTAGCCGCTATAATAGTACTACTAAGTTTCTTTAATATAAAAATATTAATTAAAACCTAATGAAAAATCGGAAAGATTTCGAAGAAAGATAGTTAGACTATAGGATAATAGGGTAATAGGGTTTTAATTAGGAAGAAACTTAAGTTAGAGTTAGAACTTAGAGTTAGTAATAGTATATATGAAAAAGAGCTATTAAGAGAGTCTGTTAATTTACTAAAATACCTCCGTCGTAATACTAGGAATCATGAATTATAATATTATATATAGCCTTATTATTAATCTATTCAGAGACCTATCTGAATTATTATACTACTTTACTTATATAAAACGAATAGGAGTATAAATTATTTCTATACATACTATTAGTTATATTACCTAACTCCTTCTTTAGAATTATTATTTAAACCTATATAGTAAATTAGAATATCTACTATATAATTCTATATAGTCTAAGTAAAGCCTATTGATTAAGCTTCCTAAATTAATACTTCTTGCTATTTAATTTAACTAATAAGGTTATATAGCTTAATTAGGTATTTTATAAAGTTATCTTAATTCGTAATCTAGTTATTTCTAATAACTATAGTTTAGAAGTAGCTAAATAAATATTCTATTATTATTAGCTTTTCTTACTTAAGTTAGTAAGGAAGTCATGTTTATAAATATTTGGTATTAATATCAGGGTTTTTAAGCTATTTATTATATATGATTATATAAAGTAGAAGATAGGTATTATAGTCTTTTAGAAATATTTCATAGAATTAGCTTTTAGAAAGTACTATTAGAAGTAAATCTATTTTATTCTATAGATTTAAAGATAAGTAAAAGGTTTCTGTTTCTATATTTTACTAATAATATTAGTTGTTATTTTAAGTATATAAATTGTTAGGAGTAAGAAACTCTATTAGGCTTATTAGAATATTGAATAGGATTCTTATTAAATAGTATTAAATAAGAAGAAGAGTTATTTAGATAATAGTAAGAGTATTTATAGACTTAATCTATAAGCTAAAGAATATTCTTTTTAGAAAAAGTATCTATTAAAGTAAAAGTCTTACTTAGATTTAGAAATATTAGAATATATCTATTTATATATTAAGGAGAGACTTGAATTCTTATTAGAAAGTAAAAGTATTTATACAAATAACCCTAAGCTTATAAATATATTACTTTTAGTTAATTTACTGAAAGAAATATAGTTAGTCTTTTAGATAAAAGAGTTTTTCTTTTCTGATTAGTAGGATCTTTTAGTATTATTCTAATTATAATTATATATTTATTATAACTAGAAGTATAGAGGTATTCTTTCTACCTTATATCTTATTAATCTTTCTTTCTTCCTTATTTATAACCTATTAATTATAAGTTAACTTTATTTATAATTAATTCCTTCTAATTATAGTTTAATATAACTATTTTATTCTAATTGAGAATATTAATATGCCTTATTTCTATACGTTTAAAGAGTTTTATTCTTCTTATATAATTTATAATACTATTATTTTTATATTAAAGAAAGAAGGGAGCGACTGATAGCTTGCTCTCTATTATAACTATTAGTAGATATATTATCCCCTAAAGTATAACTTCAGCCCTCTTACCCCTATTAACTACTATAAATAGCCCCTAGCTAATCTAGGGTAAAACCCTTTACAGCTATAGCTAATATACCTATCTTATATTAATGTTTTATAGATAATAAATAACTAACAACTCGTTCTATAATAACCTTATACTCTTACACTTTTATAGCTATTAACATATAATTTGAATATCTCGAGATATTTAATTACTACCAACTATAAGCATTCTATTTAAATATTTATTATAACTTTAATATCTATAACTTTAATATCCTTACTAAGTCCTATTTATCCCTAAGATAAGATCCTATATTATTAATATAAAAGTTCTCTACTATTAATATAAGCTAACTCATAATCTCTATATAAATATAATAAGACTCAGCTTATTCTTATTAGTAAAGAATCTTAATATATTAAGTATAGCTAATATATAATTAATACTTATACAGATATAAATACTTTTAGTATAACTAGATAGTTTTGAAAACTCCTATAACTATATTATTCTAATATTTTAAAGTATCTAATAACTAGTATTATAGCAAAGTATTAATATTAGAATATTATCTAATTAATACTAGATTTCTAATATTACTAGCTTAATATAGTAACTTATAAAATAGTTAGATAATTTCCTTTTAAATATTTATAAATTACCTATTAATTATAATATTTAGAATGATTTTGTTGAGGTTTAATTTAATATACTAATAGCTTTAGTTATAATAGTTATAACTAGATATCTCTATACTCTTTTTATAGTATTTTCTTTATAAATAGTACTATAGATTTCGGGGAAATTTCAGTTTTATTTTAAAGATATAATATACTACTATTCTAACTACTAAACTATATTAAAGATAGGATATAGAAGAGTAATAAATCATAGAACGCCTAGTTCTTATAGGTATCTTATTTTATTCTATTTTTAAGAAGTTTCTAAAGGTTCTTAATCTTATAACCTTAGTAGTTACCTTTATCTATATATATTAAGCTTTAGTTTTAATAAGGCTTTCCTAATTATTACTATAAAGTTTTCTACTATTATAGAGTTAAATATTAGAACTAGGGGTATCATTATCTATAATAATAGGTAATCTTATTATTATTTTAGTTAGTTGTAAACTAGTATGAGTATGAATACTATTATGAAGTAAAGTTTATAATTGAATCTATATATAGGGTATAAAGCTTAGATACTATTTTAGGTATGGAGTAAAAATAACTAAATATTAAAGAAAGAAGTAAGTAATATATATCTATAAGTTGTAATCTTTTTAGCTAAGTTAACTATGAATTACTATTATTTCGTTTATTCTTTTCCATAAGTTGATTTATTTGCTAGGTAGTTACTAGTCTTTTATACCCATATATTATTATCTTTTAGAGTAAGTATCTTAAAGTAGTATTTATAATATAACTCTAAATCTATTAAAAACTTTAAACTATATAAATAACTTTCTAATATATTCTCATAAATCTATAAGACTATAAGAGAGTCTATTTATATATTAAAAAGACATTTATATTTTAATAAAGAGTTTTTATCTATTAAACTATTACTTATTTTAATAATTAGTAGATTTAGAAGATTATCAATTACCTAGTTACTTTCTATAGTTTCTTTATTTAGAAATATAGTAGTTATAATACAATATCTTATAGTTATTATTAAGAATAAGTATATATTATATATAATAATAAAACTAGCCTTTAGATTTATAAATCTTATTTTAAATATATCTTTCTTCTTAGACTTCCCTATATTAATTACTCTTTCTATAAGATTTAAGAAATTTATCATTCTACCTATATTAACGTCTAGTAGTAATAGGGTTATAATTAGATATATTTTAATAAAGACTATTAGTTAAATAATAAGTATAATAACCTCATTATTCCTCAGTTTAAAATTCCTTAAAACCTTTAAAAGACTAGGTTATTAGTAGTAGTTTGTTTTAATTTTATCAACTTCTTTATATTATCGTTTCCTAATAGAAGATATTATATTATATTTCTAATACTATTTTTATATATAGTATTTACTTCTTTATATATAATCTCTTTTTCTAACTATCTTGAGATAAGCTATTTTCCTATATATAAAAGGATATTAGAATTTGGTAAAGAATTCAAGTTTTAAAATAGGAAATCCTTAGTTAAGCTCTAATTTAATAAAAGACATATTAAAATAAAGAAGATAAAAAATATAGAATAGACTTATAAATATAAATAGAATCTTCTTCTATTATACCTTTTATATTCTATTATATTTTTCTTAATACCTAATATTTTATATTAAAGTAAATAGTTATACAATCTAAAGAAGAAAGTAAGATACTCTAGTTCTTAAAGTCTAAAGCTAGGTTTTTTAATTATTTGAAATAGTAGAAATAGTAGAATAAGATAGTATTTCTTCTGATTTATAGCTCTTTTTCTCTAAAGTTTAGAAAAACAATTTAGAATCTAAGATTTTAGATTTTAAGGCTAGGAAATTAAGCTTCTTCATAAAGTTTATAAAAAAAAGAAATAAAGAAGTAAAATTATCCTTTTAGGCCTATAAATATATACTTATATTTCTAACTATTATTTAGAGAGAAGTTCGAGTCTTAGAGAGGTATTTCTTAATATACTACTTACCCATTGAAGCTTAATATAAAGAATTAGATCTTAAATATAAGATCTCTTAGTATTATATTAGTAAGGTTCTAAATACTTAATAGATATACTTATTATTAAGTTAAAAATATATCTTTATTACTATTATTCTTTTTTCTTAAGACTATAGGCTTCTTATAGTTTTCTACTTTTTTAATATTAATAGGCTTACTTTTTATTAAAAAGACCTTTCTTAGTTTGAATTCTAGTTTAAATTTATAAATATCTAGGTTTGATAATTCTTAGTATTTTGTAAGTATTTAGATTAGTTTCTATATGTAATTATTATTATAATATAAATCTTAAATTTCTTCTTCTAATAAAACTACCAGCTTATATAAAGAAAAGTCTAATATATATAAGAACTTTTAAAAAAGCTTAATCTACTAGTACTTTAATTTTCATTCTAATAATTTATTAATTACCTTTTTTATATCATAGACTAGTATAAAATTCCTAACTTCTAGTCTTTTGTTTTAAGAAATATTAACTTACTAATTATCAAAGCTTTCTATTATTCCCTAATACTACTTTATAATTATCTTCCTAACTTTCTTTCTATTTTTATCTAGTTATATAAATACTTCGATCTTTGGTTATAATTCTTCTTTTTTATTTATATTAATATTCAATCTAAAACTTTCTCTATAAGTATTAGGATTTTAATTAGTATTATGACTTTATAATTATATTTAAAATAAAAAGAAGTTTTTCTTATTAGTATTTCAATTATTATTCAGTCTATAAATAGTACTATAAATAGTAGGAATTAAGAGTTTTTATTGTTCGTCCTTACTATTTAGACTAATAAGATATAAATAATAGGTTAATATTTAATTTTAATAATACTATTAGGCTAGAACTTATAAGTAGAAGTAACTTGTTATTTTATATTATACTACTTATTAAACTTAATAATATACTACTTAGTTTCTAACCTACTATCTATAATAAGTATACTAAAGAGATTATATTAAGTAATTACATCTTCTTATAGGAATTCTATAATAACTTTAAATATTATCTTATTTAATTATTGTATTTCTAGTTACTTAGTAAAAGTATTTCTTATTTTAATAAGATACTACTTACCTATATTCTGAATATCTAAATTAACTTTATTAAATAAATACCTATATAGAATAATAAAGCTATAAAAGTCCCTTGTATATCTAATTTAATATAATTAATAGTCTAAATAGTATTATATTATTCTATATATCTCTTTATATATATCTATATAATAATATTAATTAAATGGTTTATAGAAGACTACTTCTCAGCTATAATATTTCTTTTTTTATATATTATAATAATAAGTTTCTACTATATTACTAAGTTATCTTCTACTTATTAAAATACCAGCTTATATAATACTACTTACAAAAGACGTAGCTAGTCTAATAGCTAGATTATTAAAACCTTGTATTTAAATATTTTAAAATAGTTAGGATTAATATTAAATAGCTTCTTTAAAAGTACTAAGTAATAAGTAATCTACTAAGATTTAACTGACTAGACTTATAGATTACTTAATATAATTATAAGGAATATTAATTCAGAGTTTGTAGTATTACTTATAGAAATATTAATATTTATATTAAAAACCTCTTTTCTACATTATCTATTCCTAAAGGAATATACTTTATTAAAGAAGGTTTATATGTTTATATCTATAAAAAAGATGTAGTTATTAATTTAATTATCTAAATTTATTCTTCTAGTTCTTTTCTTTTTCTTAGATAGCTTAGAAGGCTTTTAAAATAATCTAGTAGCTACTAAGTTACTTTATCACTAATATAATAGACTTTACAATTAAATATTTATATTTAAAATATCTAGTAAATAAAAAGTACTTTTGAATAATTTAATATTATATTAATAAATTAAGTTATTAGTATTTATATATCTATTTCCAGTAAGAAATACTAATTATATAGTTAGTTATAAACTTAGTTTTAAGGTTTAAGTAATTCTTAAAATTCTTCCTTTTCTATGTTATAATTAAGTTTTAAACTTATAAATAATTTATTTCTATAATAAGTAATAGCTTTCTTCTATTTTATAAATTATCTGAGAATTATATTCTAATTAGTTCTATTAATATTGACTATTAAGTAGATCTATCTTCTCTCTTAGTTATAATTAATAGAAATAAGGATAAGAATATTATAAAGTATGTCTTATAACTACCTTATTATTACTTTCTATAGTTCTAATTATTAAAAAGGAATATTCTTCCCAAGTGAGTTATTAAAACGTATATAATAGTAAAGTAATTCTTTAGTTAAATATAGTAGAATATAGTAATATTTGAGATTAATTCAACTTCTAAGATATTATAATATATTTTGTATTTTCTTATTTTAGTAATGTTACATTCTTGTAGCTATTTATTATATATCTTATATATATAATTTATTATAGGGATTATTTCCTATACTTATTTTAATTTAGCTATTATAATTATATAGCTAGTTAGTTAAGAATTGATAAAATATCTGTTAATATTTTGAATATATTTTAGAATATATCTATAGATATTTAGATATTATGAATTATCCTTATTATTATACATAACTATTATCTTTTGTATTATAATACTATTCAAGAATGCCTTATAGTAATTGAGAACTAAGTTATAGAGGATTTATAATATAATTCTTATAAATTAGGCGACTGAATTAATATCTTTATAGGTAAAGTATAATATTGAAATAGGTTTAATAGAGTTGTAAAAATGACTAAATTCTGACTTTTTAAGTTAAGAGGAATTTAATTATATCTTAAGAAAATATGAAAAAGAGATACGAATTTACATTTATTAAAATCTTCTAAGAACTTGTTAGGTCTAAGTAGTAACTACATCTTGAATTATAATATCATGAATTCTAATAATTAAATTGATAAGTCTTATCTTATTACTTTTCTTTTTAATAAGGAAGAAATAATTTTAATATATTATATAATTCTATTTAAGAATCTCATTCTAAATATAAATCTTCAATATTCTTTTCATATTTTCAATTAGCCTTTTAGAAATTATAATTAGTTTTACTTAGTTTCCTCTATATAGGACTGTCTTAATTACTTCTAGTAATAAAATTAACTTAAATAACTTTCCATAGTAATTAAAGTTATATATTAATCTTTATTTTTAAGCTTTTAGAACTTCTATCAGAAATTCCTTTTTAAGTTTTTATAAATAGCCCATTAAGTCTATGATATTATTTAGTTACTTTAGAGTGAGATATTGCTTTATATTAATCTTTAAAAACCTTAGTATAATTATATTTATAAATTATTTTTTAAAACTCTTCTTAATAATATTCTCTATTTCTATATATATGTTTAGTTTTTACTCAGGATTACTTTTAGGAATTATTCTGTTTAATAAGATATTATTAATCAGTTTAAGCTTCTTATTTTATATCTTGTATATGATATTAATACTTTTAATTAGTCTTCTTTATATTTCTATTATTGTAATATATTTAGAAGTCTTCTAATTTACTAATATAATATCAAGTATTACTATCGTTTTATGACTTTTATAATAGAGGGTTTTCTAATCTTTCCTTCTTCTTATTAAAATTTACTAAATTAATAATTTAAATTTGTAAAGACTATAGGGATACTTTTTATTATAAGATAAATAATCTAAGTTATATTTTCTAAGAGATATAATAATATAGCAAATCTTGTGAATTTTTAGCTTAAGTATTTAGTAAATTAAAAGTTCTAAAGTCTCTTGAAACTCTTTTTCTAAATTATCAATTATTATCATAACCTCTTTATTATTATCTAATTGTACTTAGACTTCTTTTAATATTTAGGTTTAAAACTATAATATAAGGTCTATAAAGTTTAATTTAAAACTAAGGGGTAGTATATCTAATTCTTCTTCTCTTTTTATAGTAATTATTTCTTTTTATAAAAATATCATTATCTACTGATAAAGAATTATTAATAGAGACTATGAATCTCTCTTTCTTCAAAGAAGACGTAGGCTAAATAACCTTTAAACCTAATTAAAACTTCTTATATTTATGGTAATGTTATCGAATTTCGCTATTGAGTTAAAACTATGAAATAATAGTCAGATATTAAGTCTATTATTTCTAGATTAAAGTATTCTAATTATCTAGTCTGAAACATAAGTTAGTATTGTATTTATTTTAATAACAAATAAGATGCCTGGAATAAAGGATTTTATAGTATAGCCTTTAGGCGTAATAAAGAACTTAATATTAGATATATAGTAATTGCCTAGTTAGATACTTTTTATTATTACTCTAATAGAATCTATTATATATTTAATATTTATAATACTGTAGAAGCTTAATCTTACTAGAATTACATAAGACTATAAATAAGCTTTTTATATATTCTTTTAGAAGTAATACTAATTATTAAGTCTATATTAATAATTCTTAGACTTTAAGGCTTATTAGATTTATAAATTAGATATTAATTTAGAAGTATATTGTTATAAAGTTGTAGACTATTATTAAAGTTGTTATTATATAGTCTACTATAAATACTACTTCTATTACTAAATTTATTATTTTAATATTAATACTATAAATATATAACTTAGTTAGATTAAGCCTAAAAATATAGAGTTTTAGTATTACTAAGTATTCTTCAAAGTAGGGGTAATATTATTACTTATAGCTAAGTATACTTATAATTTTAATCTTCTATCTATTTTCAGATTACTTAGTCTTATTTCTTAATCTTATAATAAAGTAGTATAAAGTCTTTATTTATAAAAAGGAAAATATCTTAAGTCTTTTTATTTCTAAAATATCTATTTATAATAGTCTTTACATATTTATAATTAATTTAAATATATATAGAATAGTTGTAATAAAGTAATCCTTTTAAGACTTAGACGTATTTACTAATTTTCTTATAATAGATATAATAGGTAAGATTCTGATTTTCTTTATTTAAAAAACTATAAAGTTAGAAGCTTCTATTTGACTACTCTTCTTTATATTTAATAAGTAAATAGGAATTTTGGTATTTAGTAAAATTCCTTATTGTTAGATATAAGCTTTATTATTTATATATTCCTAAATATTAATATAGATTTATACTTATAATAAGTTACAATTTAATCTATAAATATAGTAGTCTTTAGCTTATATAAGTTATATAGCGAATAGTAATTATTAGTTAGCTTTAACCTATTTATCATTCTAACTTCTACTATTTCTATCCTTTTGAGAATTCTTTTTAAAGTTTTTCCAATTTCCTCCCTAGGCGACTAGTTAACTATAATAATATGTAGAATAAAAGAAATATTTTCTATATAACCTAACTTCCTTTTTAATATAGGCTACTTCTTCCTTAGGATCTTTATTAAAAATAGTATTACTAATAAGACTTAAGTAGTCTATTCCTTATTTTAAAGTTTTATTCTAATAAATTATTATTAAACTGAGGCTTATTTATACCTTTAGAGTAATATTAAAAGATTAGGATATTATATTTAATTATAAGATACTACTAATATCCTAATTAGGTAAATATAAAATTCCTTAGTAGTAAATAGTAAAACTATCTTATAGTTAGACTATTTATTAATATAATTATTTTATATAATACTACCTTCTTTATCTTCTAAATCTAAAAAGACTTTGCTAATTTAATAGTAGTAATTACTTTTATTAAATTAGTAAATCCCCTTGGTAAAATATTAAATAAATTCAAAGTAACTAAGCCTCTAATAATTATCTAAACTATATTAATAACATATCATAAACTAATTTCATATAAATGAATCTTAGAAACTACTACAATATTAGACGCTACTTTAATTCTAAAACCTACTATTTCTATAATAAAATTACTATTTTGTATAATTAGTATGATATTAAATTTATAAATTGATAATATAAATCTTATAATTATAAGTATTGCTTATATCTATAATATATAATTTAGCTATTAGTCTTTAGGCTTTTCTAAAACTATCTATAAGCTTATAAAAGCTAGTGTCTATCTTAATAATTCTTAATTTATTAAGGCTTAAGTTTTTAAATTAGAATAAAAACTTCTTATTATTATTATTAAATTTATCTATTATAATCTAAGCCTTCTTTATATCTCTTCTAGTTTTTAACTAAGACGTCGAACTAGTAGATATATTTATTAATATAATAAGGATAAGTTAACTAGTAAAGTACTTTAGATACATTAAATCCCTAGACTATTGAAATAATAAATATTTCAAAGGAGCCTAAGATATTTCTACTAAATAAAAAATTTTATAGTAAAGGTCTCTAGTAATCTCCTTAAAAACTTAGAAGAGGAATTAATATAGAGAAATATAGATAAGATTAGTATGAAGTGAAGTGATATTTTTATAAGCCCTTATTTCTCTTTAGAAGTTATTTATAATAGTTGAATAATTATTTATTCCTACTCAGTAATCTAAAGCTAAATTAATACTATAACTTCTATAACTAGCTATAGGATTAGTAATACTATAGACTCCTATGAGAATATTTTAATATCTTTCTAAATATATTTATTAGTTATTTTCAATGATAATAATATACTTTCATTATATATTATAATAAAAAGAGACTTTAGGAATTATCTTATATTTTAACTTACTAGAGATCTTTAATATAGCCTTATCGTTATCTAAGAAATTAGAAAATGATTATCCTATAAATTTAAAAGTATTCTTATACTAAGGAATTAGTTCTATTATTATTAGCTTAGTAGTAGTTAGTTTGAAGAATATTATTAATTCTCTTTTAATCATTAAGTAGTTAAGTAAAGTATCAAAAATCTATATAAGAAGTACCTCAGTATGATAGTCCCCTTTATAATTAGATAACGACGTATCTCTAGATTTATTAGGAGTAATTATTATAAAAAGTTAAACTTTCTTAAAAATTAATCTATTAGATAAGAGCCTTATTATAATTAAATAAGAAGATTTAGAAGTTTTTCCCTTATTATTGATTGACTATTTAGTAATTCTTATTATTATTATTATATTTCTTTAAGTATTCTCTAACTATTAATATCTTATTGTAAGGTAAATTCTTTCTAGTAATACATATAAAAATAGCTTTTCTAATCAAAATCTATCTTCTTAATATTCCTTTTTTCAACCTTTCTAGAATATTCAACTTATACTCTCATGTAAGATTAAGTCTATAAATTTACTTATCTATTTCTTATATTAATCTTCTTAGAAATTAGGTCTATTCTGATTATAGTTTAATCTCTCAATTATTTTAATTATAGCTTATTATATAATAACTATATATCTTATTATCTCTTTCTATATATCTTATTATCTCTTTCTATATATTTCCTTCTTTTCTTTATAAGTGACGTATTCCTTTATTAATTTACTTCTTCCTTAAATTATTATACTACTTTTCAATAAAGACTAATAAATTACCCTTATTAGACTCATTATTCTTATAAGACTCCTTTAAAGCCTTCTATTATAATAGAATAAGATTCTTTTTTATCTTTTGGTTCTATTATTATCAATTAAAAGGACTTATTCTTAATTGAATTTAGAAGTTTAATTCTACTTTATAAGAAAAATAGATAAGCTTTTAGGTTTCCTATATAATCTTTTAGAACTCCTTGCCTTCCTACTAATTTATAGTTAGAATATAGCTATTATTCCTTACTATTTATTAGTAATAAGTTTATAACTAGGCTTATTATAACTAATTAATATTTAAAACACTTCTATCTATAAGGTTCAAAATTCTCAGTATTATCTAATAAGTAAAAATAATAATATTATATTATATGTCCTAATTTCAATCTATCTAAAATAATAGAAGAATACCTCCTTACTTTAATTTATAAAAGATTAAAAAGTAATAAATCTGTCTCTAAATACTATTAAATAAGATACTAGCCGCTAAGGCTTGAATGATGAAAATAAATAAATAGAATAACTTCTCTTAAATCTAATCTTATAGTAATAGAAATAAGGAGAAAGATCTAGAAAGATATATTAGATAAAAAGCCTTATACTTATAGATCTATAGTATAAAAAGCATGTTAATTGTAAAAGTAGTATTTAGAAATCTGAAGAGTAGAGTAGTATATAAATTATGTATCCCCTACTACTATTTATGAGATAAATACTATAGATATAGGCCTATAGTTTATACGCGTATACTATTTATATATTAAAAGAAGCCTTAGGCTTCGGCCTATGATAATAGTTATATATATAGATATCTATCTAGTACTTCTGATATTATTAGTAAGTAATATTAATTAATCTTCTATATTATTAATATTAGTTACTAATATTTCGAGAATACTTAGAAATGGGAGTAATAAATAATAGTTTTATAATATTCTTAATTTTAATACTATTCTTTATAATATTATAAATTTATCCACTTTCTAGATATTCTTATAAGATACTTATTGTAAATATATATTATATAGAGGAGAAGTATTATAAAGGTATTTATTATTACTTTATACTACTAGTTTCTCTATATTCCCTCTTAAGACTTTCTTATTAAATCAAACAAGACTTTTGTTTAAGAACTCTTCTCTTTTATTAATATAATCCTTTAAACTAACTTAAGTATTATAGCTTAGATTTCAAGGGTTAAGTAGCCTTTAGTCTTGGGGGTATTATTATTAGGAGAAGGTTTATCATAATATTATAATTATTAAATTAATTTCTTATTATCTTTCTACTTACTAAATATATATAAAACATTAGGAGACAGTAATAAGAGATAGCAAACTATTATTAATCTTTCTCTTTTATCTATATTAACTCTATCATATTCATTACTTTACCTTTGCCTTGATGGGTTAATAGGGATTTTAATCATCAGTTTATTATGTAATAAATATAAATGACGTCGAGTTAATAAGTTGTTATAAGCTTGCCTTCCTTTCCTATTTTAACTATATAGACTTCTAAAGATTATATTAATATCTTAGGGTACTATATAATTATAATAACTTTAGGTTTTTCTATTTCTACTATATAAACTTCTCAAAGCTCCCTCAAGAAATATTATAATCCTATCTCTTTGGATTATTCCTAATGAATTAATAGTTAAGTAGTAGTAAGTAATATTAATGATAATAAAGTGTTACTAATTAGTATTAGTTAATATTAGTAAATATTATAATTAATTAGTAATAAATAGTATATAACTAATTATCTCTATTAATAATATCTATAGTCTATATTGAAATATATATATAAACTATATACTATAAGGCTAAATCTATATAATAGTCCCTCTACTCCTCTTAGTCTAAATAAGTATATTAACTACTTAGTTACCTATTACTACAGCTTTAGCTACTTTAATACTATATTTTACCCGACGATATATATTAGTAAAAAGTAAAAAGATTAGAAAGCTTTGTTTTTGATTTATCTAGAACAAGGAATTATCTTAAAAAAAAGATTAGAAATTAATTATACTAACTTATATTTAGATCCAATCTTATAAGTTATATTATAAAGTTTAATAAATTGATATGTTATTTATGAAAATAAATAGAAGAACAATTATAGAAAAAGATCTTATATGCTTATTTATTTAAAGAATCAATTTTTAAAATAGAAATTAGACTATTAGAATAGGATCTAGAAGTTAATATAAGTATATTACAACTTTAGAAGTATTATAAATGAATCTTGTAGATAAACTTTATTTCTATAGAAAGAAGGTATATATTACTTAGTTTATCTCAATTTAGATAAATAAAGATAAAGCTTTAATTATAATAATTAACAAAACTAAGTTTGCTTATTATCATTTCAGCAAGCTTGGATATTTCACCTGAGATTATATTTTAAAAAGTAAAGATAAATTAGAGTAAAGGTTAATAGAGACAATCTTTAAAAAGAAGTAATATTAACTTAAGAATATTAAAAAAGAATTATAGTTTTATTTAGTATGAATTAAATCTTAAGACTTCTATATATTTTAGGAAAATTATAATCATAAAATATAATACTACTCAAATTAAAGGAATATCCAAGGAATAGTAGAGACTTAGAATGAAAACTAGCTAGAAGATTTAAGAGTAAGTATTTATATTCTTAGAAACTTATTATAATATAATAATTATATTCTAATAATAATATCAAAGCTTATTATAATAAGTATAAGAATAATTTATTTAGATTAACTTAGAATAGTTATATTGATATTTAATCATAAATCGAAGATTTAATATAGAGATATTCTACATATAGAAGGATTTCTTATTAGTATATTTAATAGGGAAAGACTTTACTTTGATAGAAGATATTTCTGAGGAAATAATATTATAAGTTTTAATAGAATGATCTTTATATTTTTAGATATATTAAAGTGGGAATTCAATCTTAGTGTGAAAAGTTAGTAAAATATTACTACTTTAATAAAGATTCTTTCTACTCATTAAAAATTAGAATTAGAATTATAGTATTGAAGATTGGACTATTCTAGAAATTAAGAAATAAAGTAAATAATCTAGCTGATTAAAGGATATTTATTATAAATAGAATATATTGTTTTAATATTATATAAGATTTATAATTCATTCAAGGGTTTCTAGTTCCTTATTAAGAATATTTAAAGAAAGAGTAACAAAGGCTAGATATATTATTTATATTAATATTAGGAGAGTAAGATTTATGGGCTAATAGAAATACTTTCTACTTGTAATAGATAATAAATTAAGGTTTAAAATCTTAACATTTAGTAATATAAAATGTAGGCTAGTATGCTAAATATAATTCTTTGTTATTAGATAAAAGAACTATTTTAGAAAACTAATTTAATTTATTTTTCTAGTTAGTATTAGTAACTTTATAGCTCTTTCTTTACTAATATTATCAAGGAACAATAATATAGAAGTTAAAATATCTTTATTACATATTTATAAGTTAAATTGAATATTAGAAAGAGTTGTTTCAATTATATTAGATAGAATTAAACTTCTACTAGTAGATATGGATATTTTAGAATACTTATATATATAATCATGAGTAATAACTGTTTATATCGAACACTAGGTTTATAGTAATAGTATTAAATAAAATACTTATCAAAATAATAATTAAACGTCTAGAGTTAGAAAGGGATTTTATTTCCCATATAAGTTCTTTCTATATTATTATATAATAAATAAACAATATGGTATGTAGTCTAAATATAGATTATTAAAAGGTATGATCTATTTAAACTAGAATGAAGGGCTTAAATGCATATAAGTAGAATAGTTAGGCTTT
This sequence comes from Colletotrichum orbiculare MAFF 240422, assembly GCA_000350065.2. Classification (NCBI taxonomy): domain Eukaryota; kingdom Fungi; phylum Ascomycota; class Sordariomycetes; order Glomerellales; family Glomerellaceae; genus Colletotrichum; species Colletotrichum orbiculare. The sequence continues at coordinate 1,544,972 of AMCV02000013.1, forward strand.
ATATAATCTAATATAACTACTTAGTAGACTCTATATTATACCTGTTTTTATATATCCCCCTAGTAGTAGAGTTACTAGAGATAATCTCATATTATATGAATCATTCTCAATAATATATTATCATAAATAAAAATAAGTAAACCTTCCTAAACTGGTCTTTCGAGTATTTATATAAAAGAAATAATCTATTACAATAAACCTATTATAATCCATTTTATATTTAACTATCTTCTATCTCATTTCTAGTAAGAATAATTAGTTGGCTCCTTTTAAAATCGTTATTTACCTACTTTTTCAATACTATAAATAATATATTTATTATTTTCTTACTTACTATTTTCTTTTTCCCCCTATATATTAATATTTGTAATAGTTATTTTTAATACTGATTAGTAGTATATATCAATAAAATAGATTTTATACATTGACTATAATATAAATCAGAATTTCCAGTTATTACTAATATTCCAATTATAGTCTAATCCTATTGAAGCTAAAGTAATTAATGATAACTTATTTAATATTACTATAGATTCCTTAATATACCTTTGCTGAAATACTTTATTAAATAATTCTATATTAGGTTTTTTATCTTTTATTCTTAAGTTTAAGGAGATACTTTTTAATTCTGATTTAGAAAATATTTAGAAATTGCAATTTGAAGATATGTTTGGCATTTTCTATCTTTATTCTATTATTAGTAATACTTCTAATACTTAAGATATTTTTCTTTATTCTTTTTATAAGGCTTTTTCTATCTAATATTTCTTTTTAAATTATTTATTATTTAATTCAATTTAAAGTTATTACTTCCCTTTTATACTTCTTAGTATTGACATTCTTAATTATCTTACCAGTTTCATTTATAATGACTTGATTTCTAACATTTAAAGCTAGGTTATAAATACTATAAATATTTATCTAATTAAGGTAAATGTGATATTCAAACAATAGTATAAACATAAGGCAAATTAACTTGAATTATCTATTTAATTATATTTTGCCAGATTTCCTAAGTTGCTAAGGTATTCGGTATTGTTACTTCGACTTTGAATTTCCAAAATATTTAAATTAGTAATATTTTAATTATAATTCTAAAGAGACTAGGATCATAATAAAGAAATTATTTATTTCTGTTAGAATCAAATATTTCAAAAGATATTTTAAGAAAGTCTTTATATTATACCTTCTTTTTAAAGATAAAGAAGACAATTTAACTAGTAACTTTCTAATTACTAAAGAGGAATAGGAAGAGATTAAATATATTATTAATAATATTAAGAATGAAGAAAATAATATTAATAAACCTATTAAATATCCTAAGAAGTATATTAAGATTATATCTAAATCTATAAAGAAGTCTATTTAAATTAGCATTTAAAAAGCTTCTTTTGAGATCAATACCTTTAAAGATTAATTTAAGAATATTGAATATTAATTAGTTAAGCTAAATAAGAAGTCTACTGCTTCTTAAAGTATTTTAATAAAGTTAATTCTTTTTAAAAAGGCAGTTTGAATAAGACTATCAAGGAATATAATACTTATTTTCTTAAGATAAAAATAATTAGTAATATTTAACTTATTTAAACTATTTTCTATATTATTTACTATGTAAGCTGTATATATTCTTATAGAGGCTACTTGTATCCTATCAGAATTAGAAGTTGAGATTTGCTTTTTAGTTACTATTATTAATATAAAACTAAGTCAAAAGAGTCTTATATTCTAGTCTTCAATAAAACTTATAAGATATTTAAGAAGTTGTTTAGTATTATTTAAATTTCAAATAATAATAAGATGAGTAATTTGATTACATTCTAATTCTAAGTCTGACCTTTTATCATTAAAGAATAAGAAGGTTAATAATAGAAAGAAGTTATTCTAATTGAAACTTTAGTTTAAATAGTCAAAAGAGTTTAAATTAGTCTTTTTGAAGAATGGAAATATTCCTAATTCTATTATTAAGATTCTAATTATTATATAACCTATTATTATTTTACTGTTATAAGTATTAGAATTTATTTAGTCTTCTATTATTAGTAATATTTCTAATACTTAGTCATTCTAATTAAATCGCCTATTAGTTAAGGTTTTATATTTCAGCTAATGATTGAAGAATATAGAAGTTAGAATCTCTGACTTTAAATAGTTACTAATAGATTTAAAAGTTAGAACTTTAATTTTAATATTTTAGTAATTAGTTTTAGTAAGTTTTCTTTTTTTCAGATAGGTTTTAATATTAGTTTTCTCTTTTTCCTTTAGAAAATATAATTTATTTTCTATATTTCTCTACGTTAACCTTTATATACTCATTACTACTTCTTACCTACTTAGAATTCTAAATTGAAATAATCCATTTTAAATTAAATATAAGTTTAAATAGAAAGCTTTATTTATTATAAATAACTTAAAAAGTTCTACTACTTTCTAGGTTTCTATATAAATACTACTAAGATAATGTATTAAACAATTAGAATTTAGGAATATAGATTATTTATGTATATTATTTAAATAATTAGAAATAACTTCAAGAGGTTTATTCCTCTCTTTCAATTAATTTCGAAATTATTCTTTATAGATCTCTTTCAATTAATTTCAAAAATAGTATTTATAGATCTATTAGATTGAGAAGTATTTTAAATTATTTCACTTTTATTGAGATTAAGCTTTTTATAAGTCTATTTATAAGTCTTTGGTTTCACATAGAGAATATTTGGCTCCCAGCTAGAATTTATACGCTAACTTACCCTATATTAGGAGCTATAGCTATAGTTATTTTAAGTCTTTGAATTATAATGAGGTTATACTAATAGTATATAAGTCTTACAATATATTCAACCTTAGGTTATACCCTCCCTAATATTAACGAATAATAACTTCCATAAGTTATAGACTTCAATATATATACCTTTTTAGAATAAAGTAATACCTAATACGCTACTTCTAAGCTATATTTGAAGTATTTAGAATTATTTTTAAATCCCTTACTCTTAGACGCCAGATTCTTCTTTATAACTTTAATTTTGGTTTTTTTAGTTCTATTAATAGCTTTATCTTCTAATAATATATCAAGGCTAAATATAACTATAACTATTCCAAAAGGGCTAAGGAAAGTAGTAAAGTTACCTTTATATAAAGCTAGCTTTTATAAGCTTTTATAAGTATAGTTATAGTTCTTATAGTTATTAATAACCTTTATAAGGTTAATATTTATATTGAGGTTGTAAGGGTTAAGTATAGTGACGGATAGTAGCTAGAGGCGTTCTTGTTGTTATTATTATCAGTAGTATTATTATAAGTATCAAAAGACGGTCAGCTAGTCTGTAGTAGTCTGTCGCTTTTTCTTATATCTATAGCTGGTATTATTAAGGTATACTAATAGCGTTCTAGTATAAGTTAATATTATAAGTATTACCATAGTAAGTTTAATACTTTAAAGCTACTATTAATACATCTAGCTATAACTTTCTTATTATTATAAGGCTTATACTAGTAAGTTTGCATATTTAATTATTATTCTCTTACTTATTAGCTTATATATATATATAGCTTGTAAGTTGGAGCTAGGTTTAAACTAATAGTTATACTACTAGGTCTTTTTATTTATATTTATTTATAGAGATATATATAGACTATAGTATTCAACTAGGTATTTTCCTATTATAGAGATTATTTACTAGGTATTATATAAGGCTACTGACTAGGCGGGGGGCTTAATGTATAAAGCTCGATAAATCTATCTTTTAATATTATATCTATAGGTATATAAACTACTTTAAAACTTCTTTTTAAATGTTCTTTATACAATTATATTTATTAAATATTTATATATCAAAGCCTAGTAGATAGGTATTTGCTATTTAAAATAATTAACCTAATAGTCTAGTAATTATTATAGTAGATTTTCTAAGTATCCTTAAATTAAGTTTAAATCTTTCAGATAGTCTTTCTAATATTATTGCCTTTTTTAAAATATATTTAAAGCTAAGAAATTCTACTTTAATTATTAGTTTTATAATAGTATTTTATGAAATAGCTTTCTATTATATTTACTTTTCAAAAAAAGAAATAATATGATTACAATTTCATTTTTAAGTTTCTTTATAGTCTACAAAAGAAGTGTTTCTAATAATTAGAAATATTTAAAATATCTTATTAATACTCCCTAAGCTTCTAGACTATAATATTAATGATTTAATCTTATAGAAATATTAAATAATATAATCTATAATATCTTAATATATTTAAGAAGGATTTATAAGATATTTTAAGAGTAGAAAATATATAAATCAAATATCTAGTAGTATTATACTAATATATAAAGAATTGAATTTACTTTTATCTAATATATATAAATCCTTTAAAGCATAGTTTAATTACTATTTGAAATACAAGATGGTATTAAAAGTAATATTATAAGAGTTAGTCTATATTTAAAGTTAAAGTATTTCATAGTCTGAATAATATATATCTTATACATCAAGTAAATCTTCTAAGGAATTTAATTTCCTACTATTTAAATCCTTAAGAAATACTTAATAAGACTTCATTCCTTAAGTTTAGAAGTATATTCTATATTTATAATAGTTTTCAAAGTATTATCTTTAGCTATTTTTGACCTTAAAAGAAGAATATTGTGAATATAAAAAAAGATATAGATATTCAATTCTTTTTTTTGAGTAGATAAAATCCTTCTAAATATAACAAAAAGCCTAATAAGTTCAGAATAATATAGAAAGCCTTATATTAGAAAAAAGTATATCTTAACATATACAAATAGCTTATTTAAGTTCCATATATTTCTCTATAACTTTAAATCTATCTAACAGCTTAATTATTATTAGAAGTCTATTAAAGTTCTTTATAATATTTAGAAATATATTAATAATATTAAATTATAAGACTTTAAAGTTAAATGATATTATAATTACTATAACTTCTTAAAATATTGAAATAGTTAATATTACTATATATATAATTTAGAATAGATTAACTAATTATATATTTCTATATATATAAATCCTCGCGTTATATTAGTCTTAATAAATCTTTATATCTATCTTATGAGTAAAAACCTATTTAAGAGGAAAGAATTTAATCTTAATATTCTAGTTATTTATTTCCCATTAGATATCTTTCTCTTTTAGCTTTAGAATTCTAATTCTTATTATTTTAACAAAAGACTTTGATAGTAATTCTAACAAATTAGCAATGTTCTTTTAAGTCTTTAGTAGTATAATTAGTTAATTAATATTTATTTTAATCTTAGTAGAAAGAATTCTCTTCTTTAATACTATATTTTTAAAAAGAAGAAATACTATTAAAAGAATTAAGACTATTTCTATTAAGTCACTATCATTAATTAGATAAGTAAGTATTAAAGAAATTGTCTTATTTATACTTCATTAAGTATAAAGTATTACTTTTCTATTCTTTGAAGAGTATGATATAACTATTAATATTAAGTTATCATTCGAATTACTATTACAATTTCTTCTTATATTATTAATTTAATTTCTAGATAACTATCTTTACTATTTTAATTAGTTAAAGTCTAAAGTTACATTTTAGTTTTTCTAAACTAGCTGAATCGAAGTTTCAACATATCTACCTTTCTATTAATTAAAAATAGGTATATCCTTTTAACTAATTAAATTCCTAATTCTAAGTACAGCTTTTAATTTTAAGTCATTAATATACTTCTCATACTCTAATTATTGCTAAGAATTATTCCCTCTAATTAAGGCTAATTAGAGTCTCAAATCAGTCTTAATAATTTAGATATTAACTTAAATATAATTAAATCTTTCTTATCAATCTTTCTTATATAATATGTATTATATGATATAATTAAATATTAACCTATTGGGTTAGTCTAGAATTATTTCAATAGGAATATTGACTATCTTTTTAATAAACCTCTATTATATAATATTAAATAGGATAGACTCTTACTTATAAAAACTAGAATTAATAACTTCTATAAAATTGAAATCCCTATTTAATCTAAATAATTAGTTTTATATCTTAATACTTGTAATATGAATACATCAAAGGTATAATACAATAAAACGGATTCTACTAATAATATCTTAAAATCAATTAAAAATATAGAAAGTAATACTAGTTATAAGTATTCTAAAACAAATAAGTTACTTACTTATAAGGTCGGTTTAAAAAATAAGTCTACTAATCAAATTAATAGAGATTTAAGTACTTTTAAGAAGTTTAAATATCTTAACTATGTTAATTCAGATTTATATAGATTGTTTTTACTAGAGACTTATAACTACTAGACATATATTATCTTATTTATAGACAAATATTATTAGTATATTTAAAGAAAGGTATTAAGAAGTAAAGGTTTTAAAGAAGTTATTTTAATCTTTAAAGAATTTATTCAGATTACTAATAAAAATAATAATAATAAGAAAATCAAAATAGTTAATATGAAAAGTAGCTTTAACTTCTTTAATAATAGAATAAGATTCTTTATCCTAATAATAATATTATGTATAATATAATACTATCTTATATTTATAATTTCAATAATCTGATGGACAGAACTAGAAAGATTTTGATTATCAAAGTAAGAACCCTTCTCATCAATTCTAATTTACCTTTATATTTCTATTTATATCTCTAATAGAATACCTCATTCTTCTGTTAAATATAGAAGTCTCTATAAATTAAAGAATAAAGAGAAAGCTTTTATTAATAATATAAAGATATTAAAGAATAATTTATTACTATGAAATCAACAATAAATATTCTAAACATTGTAGTTTAAAAATACAAAACGATACTATAATTATTTCTAGTTATAAGATTTATTGAAGTGAGGACTTTTAGATTTATAATACTATTTAGTCTAGAAATATATATATATTCCCAAAAACTAATTCAATTCTTAATAAAAAGAAGAATTATCCATTTGTAATAAAACTATTACTACTAAGTCTAATCAATTTAGTAAAGAGAATAGGTCTGATTAATTTGTATCTAAGAATTCTTCTTAGAGTCTAATTATTATTAAGTTCAATCGAGTTTATGTTTCAATTAACAATATTAGTTCTTTTTTCTTCCTGATAAAACTGAAACTAGTAATAATAATTTAACTCTGTTTCTTAATAAGAGACTAAGTAGTTTTTCCATAATTTATTTCAATAGGATTATAAACAGAATTAGGAGTTTTGATAAAGAATTTACTATATTTATGGAAATTCCTTCTTTAATTTAGAAATTTAAAAGAACTATAACTAATAATTATTTAAAAAGAATATACTCTTTATAATTAAAGACCATCCTTCTTTAATCCTTTATATTAATTATAATTATTATGACTATAACAATACCCTATTTATTAAAAACTATAGTAAGTTTTATATGACTAAGTATATATGATTAATCAATATACTAAATAAACTAACTATACTTTTAAAAGTTATAAGTCCTTAGGTCAGTAACAATGGGATTTAAACTATAAATACAAAGTTTAAATCTGTAAAGCTTTTAGAAACCTAAACTTGTATTACTATTTAAGATTTTCTCTATTAAATAGAATAATATTAATATACTAAGAAGTAGATAAGTTTATCAAGTAAAACCTAATAATTAGAATCCTACTAATTCTATATATAAGACTAGATAAATTACTTAAAGTTTCAATTAGTATTTTAATTTTCATTATCCAGAGATCTTGAATAGTACTTATAAGCCTAAAGGTTATAGACTTATACTTTTTATATCTGTTTATTATAATTAGGTTTTAGTTTAATGTAATATTATTACTATATTTACTTATGTATAAAGAGATAAATAAACATATATTAAATTGCCTATTAGTTATATCCACAATAAAACTTCTAAAAATTCAATTCATAATACTAATTATCAGAATTAACCTAGTATTCAGTTATTGAAAAAGGCTTTATATAAATTAAAATAAAGCTTTAGACTTTAGTACTTATATTCTAAATTTATCTTATATAAGATTAATTTGAACGTATGGTCTTATAATGAAGGAATATTTATGCTTAATATTACTCTTAATAAAAGTAAATATTTATCTATTTCTATAAATTATATTAATATTATACTATTAGGAACTAATATTTCTACTACTTTAGAATATATTTGTAGTAATCTTGAAAAGGATATTAAAATCTAAAATCTAAGAGAATTTAATACGTTTATAGATAATAATTTGATTATTACCTAGAAGAATGAAAACATTGAAATATATCAATTCAAATATATTAATAACATTCTTACTAAATTTAATCAAACGAATATCTATAGTTTTCACATTCTAATAGATAATAAAGCTGAACTCTTTATTAATAAAGATAAAGTTATAAAAGAAGAAATATTAAAATATTAAAAAGAAGTAGGAATCTTATTATATTTAGTCTTCAAAGCTAGGCTAGATATTACTCTAACTACTACTATTTATTCTTCAGTTTCTTTAAATCTTTCTAAAGAATGTTTTATTATTCTTAATAAGATATAGGATTATTTAAAAAGGTTTCTAATTATAAGTTAGTTTATTATTATAATAATATTAATCCTTTCAATTTATTGAAACTTATAGACTCAGATTAAGCTAGAGATATTGGTAACAGAAAGTTTACTTTGGCTTATATACTTTGCGTAGATGTTTATAATATTAGAAATTATAGTTTAATCAAATAACAAATAGTAGCTCTATCTATTTATAAAGCTAGGTAAATAGTTCTACTAAATATTATTAAAGAGAACCTACTTATTTATATAATAATTATAGTTTTGTAAATATAACTATAGGATTTAAAGATATTAAGAAGTCAATTATCTTCATAGATAGTTAATTAGGTAAAAGGTATATTAGAAATAGTAAACTCTATAAAAAGCTAAATATATTAGTATTTACTATTATTATATTAGAAATCTTATTTGAGATAATTAGCTTACTTTCTTTTATATTAATATAAATAACAATATTACTCATCTTTTGACAAAACACTTAGGCTAAGTTAAATTTAATAATAGAATTAAGAAGCCTTTATAGAATGATTTGAAAGTCTAACCTTCTTATAAAGGAAATAGTCTTAATAGTCTATTTTCTAAGGATTAACCTCTTCTTCTAACTCTTTATTAATTTCAAGTTTTTATAATCTTCTTAGAATGCTCTATTCTATTTGTAAGTCTTTTCTTTTAAATATTTTCCAGGCCTCTAGGCTTTTTAGATTTTAATCTTTTCAAGTTTCTCTATTCTTCTCATATAGCTTTTAGAGCTTTTTTCTACTTTTGAAATTATGAGGAATGTATTAATCTTGTATATCTTAAGGGGAGATATTAGAATTCTAACTTTTTAGTTATTATTTATATTTATCTTAATACATTATTTTGAATTTAAAGCGGTTGAACCTTCTCTATTACTCTTATAAATGTATATTTTCTACTCATTATAGAAAGTCAATTATTAGAACTAAGGTTATATGATCTTAATTATTTATATTCTAAATTAATTAAATTATAATGTTAGAATATTCATGAAATAGACTACTTAGTAATCTAAGTATAATAAAGCTAAAAGCTTTTTATAGTACAAAATTAATCTTTCCAAAAGTAAATTCTATCTAAATATTAATACTACGAAGTTTCCTACTTCTTATAAAATCTAAGCTTCTTATTTTTATTACAATTTATAGTAATATCAATACTATTTTCAGATACTTTTCTAAATAACTTATTCTTCAATAATTAAGAGTTATCAATTCCCCTTAATCTTCTACTATAGTAAGGAGATAGGAAAAATAGTCAATAGCCGAAAAACACAAATCTCAGACCAAAAACCACCAGAAACTCAGTTTATATTTCGCAAATTGAGAAAGAAGTTATAAATTTAAATCTACCAAAGTCTATAGTTAGAGTCTTCATATAAGATCATTTAATATATATAAGGTCTAGAGTTCTTAAGTCTATATATAAGAAGGTATTTAAAATGAAAAACTTACTAGTCTTAAAGTTTTAGCTTTAAGATATATTATAAGGCATTTAATAAATCAAATCCGACTTAGAACCTTAAGAATTAACTCCATAATATTCTAGCATTATTACATATACTCAGATCTTTATAGTATATAGATATATGAATCTCTTATTATTTATTTAGCTACAGTAGGAGGATATTAAAAACAGTCGACAACGAAATCCTCACTAAAGATCCAGTAATCTTAATGTTTTGAAATATGAGTATTTAGAGTACTATAAGACTAAAATTTATTAGATTTCTCATATAGCTAGATAGGTAGCAATAAAAATATATATTCAAGTCTCATGAGAATCTAAGTATACATAATAATGCTAGAGGATTATAAAGTTGACCCTTAAGGTTTTAAGCTAGATTTCATCTACTAAATACCCTTTAACATACCCTAAAGCTAGAATTTCAAAACTAGTAGATTTTTAACTTTAAATATCTCTTGATATATAGATTCAAAAAACTCCGGATCTTATATATATTAGATAAACGTATATTAAGAGTCTTAATATTGATTTCGGTAAACTTGGATCTATAACCTCTTTTTCAATTTGCGAAATACAAATCGAGTTTTTAGCGATTTTTGGTGTGAAATTCGTGTTTTTGGCTATCGACCGTTTTTAATGTCCCCTCACTGTATATTAAAAATAATAGTAGTTTCTAGTCTTATGGTACTTTGAATACTTATATTTCAAAAGATTAAGATTAGTAGATTTTTAATAAGAATTTCATCGTTAACTATTTTTATTATCTCCCCAACATAGTTACTTATTACTTATTTAATAATTCTAAAATATAAAGAATATATTATATCTAACTAACTATTATTATTATGGAAAATACACTTGAGAGGTAGAGTTTATACTAACCAAACCTTAGGTATTAATACTATCTCTAGAAGCTTTACCCTATTTAAACTTTTTGAAATAAAACCTCACGTAGTACGTATAAATATATTTAATTATATATGATATAATTTAGATTTTACCCCCTAATCTTATGGAATAATTAAAAGTCTCATAATACTAAAAAGCTACTAAACTAAGAATATATTCTAATAATCTAATATACTTTAAATATTAAAATATTGACTAAAAGTATCTTTCTTTTAGTCTTTAAGAAAACTAATTAGTAGCTTACTTAGTATAATATTTTTGAAGTAGAAACTAAAGTTTATAACTTATAAGACTACTTTATCCCTAAAATAACTACTTATTAAAACTTCTTTTTAAAGTTTCCCTCAAAACTACTCTTAAGTAACTTTTCAACTTAAAAAGTATTAATAAACTTTTAAAATATATAAATTAAATATTCTTAAAAGCTCTACCCCTATAGAAATAGATTATGAAGAAGATTAATAACTCCTTATAGATATTATTAAAGAGATTTATATAAAAGATATTATAAACCTTATAGAGGAAAGTCTAAAAGTACATATAACTTTCTATAATCTCTATATTTTAAGAACTTCAAAATACTAATATGAAGATTTAAACCAAACCTATATAATAATTTAAATCCTTAAATATATGAATAAAATACTCTAATACTAATACTACTATATAGAAGAAAATATAGTACTATATACTACTAATTTCTATAACTATCTTAATATTATAAACAACTTATATGTCTTAGATACTACTTTCATATACTATAAAATACTTAAATCTTCTAAACTTAATTACCTTGTTATAAAAATAGTAATTAAAATATAATTTTAGAAATAATAAGATATTATATATAAAACTTAAATAGTTAATTATATTCCTTTCATTATTAAACTCCTTTAAGTTTATAATCCTATAACTTTATCAGCCTTCTTACTAATTAAATCTTATATATAAAACTATATACTTACAATTCTAAATTATTTTAATTCTATATTTCTAAATAAAGTTATTTTAATTATTATAAAAGTAATATAGTATCTTTATAAAGCTTTCTTATATAATAAGATTAATTATAATACTTTCCATATTATAATAGAAACTCTACCTACTACTTTAAATACTTAATATAATAAGAAATACTTTTAAAATTTAGATATACCCCTATACTTTCTAGAATATAAGCTAAATTATATTTTAATATATTATTACTATATATACCTCTAATTAACTTATGGAAACTACATATTGAATATTTTAATTAAAAAGAAAATTAAATAGTTACTAACTTTAGACTTAGACTTTTTAGAAAAATCTAAATCTTTAAATAATAATAATTATATAACTAGCTTTCTAACTAAAATCATTTTAATACTATACAGTAAATATATTATAAGAGAAGACCTTAGTCATACTTTCTCTAAGACTCTTTTATCCTTAATTTAGGTATTTTAACTTATATTTTCTAAAATATAAGACACTTTATAACCTTTTAAAGACTTTTTGTAGCAGACTATATATAATATAATTCAAAGCTTATACTTATTAAAGATTATAAAAACACAAAGATATTTGTTATAATTAGTAAAAAAAAGAAATTAAATTATATTTATAGAGTATTACTCTCTATACTACTTTAACTATAAATCTTGTTTCCTTTTAGTAATTATAAAAATAAAACTACTAATAACATATTAAGTTAAACTATTTATTTTAACTATAGAAAGATAATTACGCTAAAATTATAACTATTAATATTTATCATTACTAATAAGTTTTCAAATACTATATATCCTATAAAAAATCAACTATTTTAATAATATAATTAGTATAATATAAACTTTCTCCTACATATTACTACCACTGGTAGTATACTATAGATACTATTTAAAAACTCTTGAAAAATACTAACTAGCTCTAATACTAATAGTTAAAGTATCTTAGTAAAGAACCTCTTGACTACTTCGTCTTAATTATATAAAATGTTTATATTACTAATCGTTATTTCAATTATAATAAGTATTAACCTACTTATAAAGTCTATAAAGCTTATAGTATTAATAAGGTAAAATATAAGATCCACTATGTAAAATACAAGAATACTTTATATACTACCCCTAAGAAATATATTACTATGAATTTCCACCCTTATTACTAAGACTATACTAATTATACTTCTTTTCTAATATTGATAAGTAGAATTACTATTTATTCTTAAGACTTTTATTTTATTAACTATACTAGAATTATTATTATAAAAATAGTTGAAAGCTTTATTATACTCCTTAAGTATTAATATAATATTACTATTAAAGTCTTGAAATATAATAATGAAGTCTCTAAATATAAGAGTCTAAACTATAATCTAACCTCTTGAAATATATATTTCAAATTATTTATTCCATATATTTAAGGCTAAAATAGAAATACGAAATATATTAAAATAATAATTCAGATATATATACAATCTATAAAGTATAAAAGCAATCTATCCTATAAGGTCTAGCTTGAACCCTATAAGTAGTAATATTTCTTTATAAGTAAATACTAATATACTTTTTAAACTAATAAATACTATATTAAAAACTTAATCAAGCTATTTATAAAGATAATACTATACAACTAGACTTAGCCTATCTCTATACCTATAACTATAAATACTTTATTCTTACTAAAGATATAAAACTTAAATATAACTATTTATTATACCTTAGGAAATATGCTTTTATCAGCTTTTTAGTTAACTATACTTTAATTAACTAATATCAAATATAAAACCTACTTTAAAATCAAATTATGATGACTTATAATATCTCTTTTAATAAAACCCTTTTTTTAATAGAGATTTAATCTTTCTATAAAATAACTTTAAATAATTTAATTCTATTGAAATGTTTTACTAATTATCAGAATAAATATCTATAATAAAGCTATCTAAAATTAGCTTAACTATCGACTTGAGAATTAATAAAAAGCTTAATAAAGTAATCTATATTAAAATAAGAAATAACTATAATAGTTTAAAGTCTTATATCTATATAGCAGCCACTCTAAAACCTTATAAAACACTATTGAAAACTTTAAAGTTTATATTAATAACCCTTCTAGAATTACCTACTATATTCTTCTATAATCCTATTCCTATAGATAAGATTATAAGAAGGTAAAAAACTTAGTTATTTTTAGAGAGAATTGAATATAAAAAGTAGATAAATTATTATACTTCAATAACTAGGAAACCTTTATTTAAAACTACTTTTTTCACTAATACCTTTTAGTCTTTTTGAAATACCTTAAAATACTTCTATTTATAATTATAAAATAATATAAATAATTAACTAGAAAGAGTCCTAAAGATTTAACTTTCTTAAAGACTATAGAATAGAAATATTATAACTTTTATGAATAAATTTCAACTATAAGGCGAATTAGATATTAGAGAACACTTAAAATATAAGAGAGTAGAAATTCTTATTCTAAAGGTCCAATAGTAAAAACTATTATTATTACATATATCTTACTTAAACATACTTCTTTTTCTATATATTAAGGCTATACTAAAAGTTAAATAAACTTATCTTAAGAGTTATATTAAATTATATTCTTAAAATAAAATTAGTAAGACTCTTATAATGAATTTCAAAGTTTTAAAATACTAGTAAATTTATACCGATAAGCTTAATAAGTATAAATACTTCTTAAAAATTAAAACTTAGTTAATTATCTATAGATATTAATAACTATAAAATAACTATAGGACCTATATAGCTATTCTAATAAATATATTATTTTAAACCCTTATAGTAATTACTAACTACTTTAACTTCAAATTACTTTAATATACCATTGTTAATACCTTTAGATATATAATACTTAATAAAATTATCTTTATAGGAATACGACTAAGTTACTAAATACTAAGTAAATTTACTACTTTAATAAAGTATTATATAACTTTTAGAAATTTCTTCTGCTATAGTGATACTACTTAGATATAAGGCTTAAGTATTTTAGTTTTAAACTTACTATAGGAAAGCTATGCTACTAACTTAAGAGGCATATTATCTTCTTCTTTTATATTGATAACTATATATTCTTTTTCCCTTTAGAAAGTATATCTAAAGTATTTATATTATTATTAAACCTTCAATAGAAATATAACCTTAAGAATAGTAAAGACTTATAGGAATTCCTTAGTCTTAAGATTATTTAAAATTCAGTAGTATAATAATTATAACTCTTATAAGTAGTATATATCAAAAAGCTCCTCAAATATCTTATAGAATATATATAATAGGTTAAATACTTTCAACCCCTTCTAAAAACAAAAAAGCTCTTATTATAATATAATTAAACCTTCTATATAGAAATTAATTATTACTAATAAGATATTAGTTTTATTTATTACGCCATAGTTATAATAAGACTAAATATAACCTATATAGTAAGCTAATTATTACACTTTAATTAAAGCCCCTTAGACAACTATTATATAGAAACTAAATAAATAATATAATATTTTAATAAGATAAAGAACCTCTACCTCAAGTTCAACTATAAAGCTAGTATTTCATTTAATAGCTTTTTATTACTATAGATACTAATTCTTTAAATAATAATAAAAATCAAAAAAACTCTTAAGTATATACTATATATTTATTTAGAAACTTCATAATATGATAAGCTAATAAATAATACATTATTACTATTTTAATAACTAAAATAGAACTTTTAATACTATTCAAGTAATTTAGAAAGTTATTTTTACCAGCTATTTTATTACTAAACTCTGAGTATACCTTATAATAAATAGATTTAGTAGGAATAAGGTATATAAATCTCTCCTTCCTATCTTAATCTAATATAATAACTAGTAAATAATATACTTTATAATTATTAAAAAGATATAACTATAAAAAAAATTATAATATATAAATATTTACAACTACTACTTATAACAAGAAGCTTTTTAAAAGTATTTCAAAATCAAATATCTATTTTTAAGAAACCTTATAGCTAATAGTTTTATAAAGTTTCTTTAGAATTATTAATTTAGTAATTTTATTACTTAGATTAATATAATAGATTAACTAAACTACTTAAGGTTATAATAAGAAGAAAAACTTTAAGAAGAGTTTCTAATATTTAAAGACTTTAATAAGACTCTTAACTACTAATTAAAATTTATAAATCCTAAATTATAATAATAATAGAATTGAATAAAAAACTTAGATATATTAGAAATACTTTCTAGCTAATAAGAAGTATCTAAATAGCCTATAAATAGTATTATTCGTCTTATTATAAGAATAGAAATCTATTGAAAATAATAAAGTAAAAGAAGGAATTTCTTATAAGATATTATAAGAAAGTTTAATTAGTATTATTTAAAAAGGCTAACTTATAAATAAAACCCTTAAGACAAAAGAGATATATTAGGAATAATTTACTTAAGAAATAGAATTCATACTAATGAAACCTTAAGTATTAATACTATTTCTATAAGCTTTATTTGATTTAAATCATTTGAAATAAAGCCTAATGCAGTACGTATAGCTACATTTAGTTACACATAATACATACTAGATCTTACCCCCTAATTACATATAACAATTATTAACCTTAAAATATATATTCTAATAGCTCCCCATAAACGTTATTATAGTTATATATATTAGATTTACTCTAATATATAAAAAGCTTCTATTTCTATTATTCTAATAGAATTAATAAGAAGTTATATGATATTTCTTTATAGATAGATCGTATAGAAATCGCTCTATAAATCTATGCTTATTTTATCTTTTTACCCCTAGTAGTTCTTTAGTAAATAAGGTAAAAGTATAGAGGTTCACTTTTTTATAAAATACTAGAAGTAGTTTAAGCTATATATACTATAGTTATAGCACCTCATGCGTTATAGCTATAGTAGCTAATATGCTATAGCTATACTATAGTATATAGTATACTTTAGCCTATATACTATAGTTATAATATTTTATATATTATAGTTATAATAGTTTACATATTATATCAAAGTATATATACTATAGTTATAATAGTTTCTATATTATAGCTTTAGTAGCTTATATCTTATTGTTATAGCTAGAACTCTAGTAATATAACTAGAATTCTAGTAATATAATGTTGGTTTATCCGTCAGGAGCTGCCACACTATAGCAGTATTAGGTAAATAGTCGGCCCGTATAGCCTATACATACTATATAGCTAGTACTAGCTATATGGCTATATAGGCTATATAGGCCCTTTTTCTACATATATAGCTATACACCACATAAAATAATAATATTAATAATAAATAACTAGAGTACTACTTTATACCTATATAGTAAGATTATATATAGTATATATTACCCTCTAGATAAACTAATACTAATTAATAGTTAATCTTTCTATTATATTATTATACTATAGATTAGTAAGGGATATCTAATAAAAGAAGTACTTATAATTATTACTTATAGCTTATAAATAAAAAGATTATAAGATTATTCTACTTAGATAGATATTTCAAGCTTTCTTTATTCTAAGACTTTATTAGGAAACTTTAAACTATATATTAACTCCTTATAGATAACTAAGATTAAGATACTGACAACTATACTTAATTTAGTTGTGAAATAAAATACTTCCTAATAGTTATTATTAAGAAGTGAATAGCTATTCTTAATTTCTATTTATAAAAATATATTTAATAATATAATCTTTTTAAACTTTATACTTCTTTTTTAATTACTAGAATTCATAGTATTCCTAATTTCTTATAGATATTTCAAACTTTTTTTATTTTAGAACTTCTATTAAGAAATTCTAAATTATATATTAAACTCCTTATAAATAATTATTATTCAGATATTAATAATTATATTTAATATAATTTGAAATAAGGTATTCTATATAATTATACTAAGTTTAAGCCTTTAGTATAACTCAATAGAATATATTTAGTAGATATATTTAAAAGCTTATATAACTTCTTAAAATCCCTCTATATAGTTTAGATAATAGCTTTTTCCTAAAGCTTTTAAGGCTTTATGAAAGTATATAGTTATACTAACCTCTTGAAGTATAGCTTATAGTAAGAGCTTTTTCTTATAGTTTCTAATAATAACTCTAGAGACTACTAAAAGGTATATAATATTACTAACTTCTTAAGGTAATACCTTTATAGCTATATAGCTATATAGCTTTATAAGTATATAGCCTCAAGTTTGAATAAAGCCTTATACTTCTTCGATTTCTAATATCTATTTAAAGAGATCTTAGTAATTAATATAACTACTATAATTATATAGAGGGATAAATAGGTAATAGGTTTAGTAGTAAAAGAAGGCTATTAAAAAAAAGTATTTTATAACTAGCTATTTAGGCTTTTTTTATAATTGGATAATATTACTATAGTATAAATAAAGGGTCGCTAGTATTAGTTTATCTATTATAGGCTACTATATTATAATACTATTAGGTAAATAGCTAGCCTATATAGCCTATATATATTATATAGCTAGTACTAGCTACGTAGCTATACAGGCTATATAGGCCTTATTTCTACATATATAACTACACGCTACATAATATAATAATAATAACAACGAATAACCAGAACACCACTTTGCACCTATATAGCAAGATCACGTACAGTATGTATTACCCTCTGGATAAACCAACATATAACTAGAATTCTAAAATAAACCCTCTATATAAGAACCTTAATATTTCTAAAGATAATAGTTAGAAATAGTTAATTATACTATTAATCAAATCACTATTTCTCTCTCTTTTTAGTTATTGCTATTATAAGTATTTTAAATAAGTCCTCAAATTGAGAAAACTGCTTTTATCATATTATATTTCTCCTGATTTCATAGTTATCTATAGTAATAACTCAACTGTCGATTTACCTATATATCTATCTATTCTAACAATATATACCTATTTATATAAGAAACTTCAATATGTTAATTTAAGAATTACCTTAAGACTTCTATACTATAAATTAAACTTATAATACTCAATTGTATATACACTTCAATAAGGATATACATATAAACTGACTATAGTATAAAGTTATACTATTATATTGAAATGTAAAAGGAGTATTATATCTTACTAACTATTATTAGCCCTTAAGTATATATTCTAATAAACCCTTCTGCCTAACTAGTATTCTAATAGACATAAGAACTTAAGATTTTATTATTTTAATAGAAAGATCAATTAACAGAATATTATAATAATAGTATTACTAAACGTTTAGAAAGCTCTAATCTTCTTTTTAAATAATATAGTCAGACTTACTATTCAATTATAAGCTTTAGATAAGATTCTGATATAGTGCTGGGGATTCGTATAAGTAAGAAATATTACAATCTTTTTAATATAATAAAATATAAAAGAAATATTATATTTATTATATCATTAAGAAGAAACAGAAATAATTATTGAGAATTTTATAAATATATAAATAGTAATGATTTTATTTTTAATATCATATTTGAAACAATAATTAGTTAGATACTTTTTATAATTAGAAATTGAATATTATTAAGGTTTAATATTAGATAAATATCGTAAAACTATCTATAGAAGTTAAATATTATATAAAATCTCATATTACTTCTAGAGTAATATAAATTTAAAGCTTCTTCAATAAACTAAGAGAAATAATTCCTTAGTTTATATTAATATACATAGATAATATTAGGTTAACTACATTTATTAGAAGAAAAGGCTTAAATATTAAAATAAAATATATATAGATTTATAGTTGTTTTATAAGGAAGATAACTAATTAAAGTAAGGTAATTTTTAAATATATAGAGATTACTAATAATATTAGTAATAGCCTTATAATATCTTTTAAAGGCTTACTATTTAAATAAATTAGAAACCTTATAAGCCTTAAAAGAAGCCTTTTACTTCACATAGAAAACATTTGACATCCAGCTAGGACCTATACCCCAACCTACTTTATACTAACCACTACAACCATAGTTACTTTAGGTCTTCAAATCGCAATAACGTTATATTAATAATATATAATACAATATCTTTAACCTTAAGTCATCTTACCTAATAATACTATCCTAAGCCTTCCTAACTATTAGCTAATAATTACTATAGATTCTAATATATATATTGTTTTTAAGAAGATAAAATAATACCTAATGAAGTACTTCTAATATATATTTAGAATATTTAGAATTATTATTAAATACCCTACTTTTAGACGCTAGATTCTTTCTTATTCTTTTAATCTTATACTTCTTAGTTATACTAATAACCTTATCTACTAGTAATATTTTAAAACTAAACTTAGCTATAACTATTTTAAGAAGACTAAAAAGAGTAGTAAAATCACTTTTATATAATACTAACTTATTTAGACTTTTATAAAAGTAGTTATAATCTTTATAATTATTAATAGCTTTAAGAAGATTGATACTTATATTGAAGTTATAAGAGTTAAATATAATAATAAGTAGTAGCTAGAAGTAGTCTATATTCTTATTATTATTCCTATTATTATTAGTAGTAGTAGTATTATTATAAGATAAAGAGAATGCTAGTCTATAGTAGTTTATCGCTTTCTTTTATCTATAAGGTTAGTATTATTAAAATACGCTAGTAGTATTATTAGTAGCTAGTTAGTATGAGTTAATATTATAAGTACTACTATAGTAAGTTTAATACTTTAAAGCTACTACTATAGAGACTATTATATAGCTTATACTAGTAAGTTTATATACCTAGTTATTATTCTATTATTTTATATTACCTATATATTTCTAGGTTAGAGCTAGGTTTAAACTAAATATTATACTACTAAGTCCCTTTTACTATATTTACCTATAGAGACATATATACGCTATAGTATATTACTAGGGTTTTTTTTATTACAGAAATTTAATACTAGGCGTTATATAAAGCTACCTGCTAAGTAGGAAGCTAAATACGTAATATACTATAAGTCTTAAAAGATATAAAAGCCTAGGAAATATTATTGAAGTAGTAGAATAACTATTCTAATAAAAAAAGATATAATAGAGAGATCCTGAGGTATTCTATAGGAACTTCTAGGGAACTCCTAGAGAAATAATACTCTAGACGTTCCTATAAAATAGCTATAGAATCGTAGAAATAGAAGTATAATAACTTAAACCTTAATAATAAATATGAAGTTTATAACTATAAGGATATAGAATATTACTACTAGAATTATACTATATAATTATATAAAGAAGGAACTTATTCCCTCCATATAGTATTAAATACATTATACCTCTTATATTCATAGCTACTTCATATTCCTAATCCCCATTTATAGCTTCTATTATAGTTGCAGTCTTTAATAGA
Source organism: Colletotrichum orbiculare MAFF 240422 (assembly GCA_000350065.2). Classification (NCBI taxonomy): domain Eukaryota; kingdom Fungi; phylum Ascomycota; class Sordariomycetes; order Glomerellales; family Glomerellaceae; genus Colletotrichum; species Colletotrichum orbiculare. The sequence continues at coordinate 1,566,263 of AMCV02000013.1, forward strand.
GTAACTATAATAGATAGGTTTATATTTTCTCTATTTTATTAAATATCGTGTTTAACTAATTGTATTATTACTACTTAAGATTTCTTCTATTTAAATAGTTCCTCAGTCTTAGTAATATCTATAGAGTATATAAGGTAAGATCTAACTACTGGGTATATCTACTTTTAAAGGATCCCTAGAGAGGTATAAAGCTTGAAATAGATTCGAGACTTTCAATATAACTAATATATTAATATAAGATGAAAGCATTAGGAAATTATCTTAAGAATTTATATAGGATTAGGGATTATTCTAAGAAAGAAAATTAGAAACTAATTATAATTATTTATGTTTAGAAAGTTTAACCTTATAGGTTATATTATAAGGTTTACTAAATTTATATATTATCTTTATAAAATAGAAGTCTACTTATACAAAAGGATTTTGTATATTTATTCATCCAAAGAATAGACCCTTATTATAAAGATTAGGTTATGAATATAAGGTCTAGTAGTTGATATAGAAATACAATCAATCCAGAAATACTATAAATAAAAATTATAGATAAACCTTATATCTATAGAAAGGGATTTCTTGTTACTTAGTTTATTATAATTTAAATAGATAGAAATAAGGTTTTAATTATACTTATTGAAGAAATTAAGTTTGCTTATTAAAATTATGAGAAGTATAGATATTTTATTTAAGGTTGAACCTTAGAAAGTAAAGATAAAATAGAATTGAAACTAATGAAGAGAGTATTTAAAAAGAAGTAATTCTAATTTAAGAATATTAAAAGAAATAATAATATTATTGAATATAAAATAACTCTTATGATTTCCACACTTTTGAAGAAAGTTATAATACTAGGATATAATACTATTTATACTAGAAGAATATTAAAAGAATAAGAGAACTTTAAATTAAGATTAGCTATAGAATTCAGAAGTTAAGGTTTATACCATTAATAATTTATTATAGTATGAGAAGTATATTCTACAAATGATTATACAATTTATTATAATTAGTATAAAGGGAGGGTCTAATAGCTCGCTGTCTTCTATAGCTGTTAGTAGATATATTACTTTTTAAAGTATGATTCTAGGCTTCTTACTTCCTATTAACTACTATAGCTACCCTCTTCTTAATCTAAAGCTAAACTCCTTATAGTTATAGCTAGTATGCCTACTTTATATTAACCTTTTTATAGATAATAAATAACTCATACTTCTTTCTATAATAACCTTACATCTTTATACCCTTGAATCCTTTTGCTTTCCAGCTATATATCACTTAAATATCTTAAGATTTTCAATGATTACTTATTATATATATTCTTTTTTGATATTAGTTATAATTTCAATATCTATAAACTTAATATTTTCTAGACTAGATTTTACCTACCCCTAAGATAAAACTATTACAGTTCTAGCTATTTAGCTATTACTCCCTAATAACCTATTTTAGGTATTTAAAAGCTTGAGTATTTTTTTTTACTCTTATAACCCTATGTTTTCTATTTATTATCTAAAATCAATGATTAGAGTTAAGGTTATACTACCTGAATTATTTATATTCTAACTTAATCAAACTATAATATTAGAATATTTAGTAAATAGACCACTTAGTAGCCTAAGTATAATAGAGCTAAAAGCTCTATATAATATAAGGTTAAATTCTCTGAAAATAAACTCTATTTAGATATTAATATAGTGAAGCTCCCTACTTGTTATAAAACCCGAACTTCTGATTATTATCAGTATTTATATTAATATTAAAACTGTTTTTGGATATTATTCTAAATAACTTATTCTTTAATAATTAAGAATTATTAATTCCTCTTAACGTTTTATTTATTACTTATTACTAATTCAATAGGTTATAAGCCTACCTTTATATTAATTTCCCCTTTCATATTATATCCCTATCTATACTTATTATTAATATTAAGATCTATATTTTTACTAATACCTATTTAGATTATATTAGAAACTATACTTACTAACCCTAAATCTCTTTATACCTATCTATTTATATATAACCTCTTTTAACTATTTCTATAAAGCTCTATAGCTTATTCTTTTTATACCTATTTTAACTAACTAATTAATTCTTCTTATTAATTAATTAATTTAATACTAGATAAATCTATAAGAAGATTATACTAGTTAGAATAATAGGCTTACTATTAGGTTAGTAAAAAAGATAGTTAAATAGTAGAAGTAAAGAATTTCTTATATTTTAAGTCTACTAAGACTTTCTATAAACTAACTCTTAAGTCTATTAAAACCTTTATAAATTAGAATCTTAAGTCTATTAAGACCTTATAAATTAGAATTTTAGGTTATTTCTAATTTCTATAAAAAGTATTTCTTATAGGATTTAGACTTTAGACTACTATAAGTTATAGAAGTATTAATTTATTATTTAACTATTAAGCTATACTATTAATAATCTTTTAGTTAATAATAGTTTATTAGAGTTAGACCCTAAGTATTTTAATTCTACTTTAGGATTTTAATTAATTTATTATTAAATAACTACTTTACTTTCTTTAGTTATTATTTAAAAATATAAGTAATTCTAAATTATACTTTATTTTTAAGTTAAAAGAGACTTAGAATTAGAATTTCTAGTCTATCTATATAAAAGCTTTACTTATTAGTAAAAATATATTTATAGATTTAACTAAACCTATTTCCAGAAATAATATTAATAAGTATAATAGATCTTTTAATTATATATAGTTAAATTACAAAGATAGTCTTTTAAGAGTTATTAGGAATAATATTAATATTTTTAATATATTTAGTTAATTCAAAAAACTCTATAAACTAACTAGTTTTTCTAATAAGTTTCTTATTTATAAAAAGCTTTTTAATACTATTCTTAGTAATTTTAAATCTATAGAAAAATATTTAAATAAGATAAAAGAACTTATTAATAATTCTTCTTATAATAAAGTTAAGTTACTTAATTAAGTCATTATTATTTATATTCTGAATAGTCTAGATAAAAATTATTAAGGTTTTATTATTTTAATTATTTAGAATCTTAGATCTAATAAGGATTCTTATAAATTAAATTCTGTTTTCTCTAATTTTTTAGATAAGTTTAAAAGGAAAACCTAGACGTCTTTAGTTAATTTTATAATTAGGAAGAACTTTAAGAATAAGATTATTAAGTAGTTTCTTCTTAAGGTTATTAAGAAGCTTGAGAAGAAATAGAAAAGTACTTTTTATAATTAGTATAAAAATACTAATTATATTAAGAGAAACTATTTTAGTTTTTATTTTAAAAAGATTCTTATTTAGATGAAATCTAAAGTTAATAAGAGTCTTCTTAAATTTTCTAAAAAGAAGAAGGATAAAAAGAATAAGAATTTAGAGTTAGTTAATATTATCTTAACTTAAGAAGAAATAGTTAAAGGAATCTCTAGTAATATAACTAAAGATTTTATATTATTTAATTCTGATATTAAAAAAGTTAAAGAAGAAGAAGAAGATAAAGAGAAAGGTAGTAAGTTTAAAAATATAATTCTAATTCAACTTTCTCTTAAAAAGACTTTTATTAAAAAGATTCTAAATATTTTAATTTCTAAGTAGATTGAGTAAGCTAGGAGTTCTACTAAATAGATTAAAATTATTTTATTCTTTATTAATACTAGAATTACTATTTATAAAATTAAAAATTACAATCTTTTAATTAATAAAACTAAGACTTTCTTACTTATTAAATAGAGAAATACTGAAGAGATTTCTTTAATTATAAAAAACAATTTAAAGATTATCTTAAATAATATTAAATATCTTTTACATAATATTTATTATATACTATAACTTGGTATTAATCTATTAAATTAGTTTAAACTTGACTTAATAGGAATATTATCTATCTTTTTTAATAAAACTATATTATATAATATTAAATAAGATAAACTCTTACTTATAGGAATTAAGGTTAATAACTGCTATAAGTTTAGAATCCCTATTTAATTAAAGTAAATAGCTTTTTATACTAATATTACTAATATTAATAACTTAAAACTATAGTATAATAGAGTAAACTATACTAGTAATATTATTAAGTTAATTAAGAATATTATAAATAATATTAATTATAAGCATTTAAAAGATGATAAACTACTTATTTGTAAAGCCTATCTTAAAAGCAAGTTTACTAATAAAGTTAACAGAAATTCAAATACTTTTAAAAAGTTTGATCATTTCGATCATATTAGTTTAAACCTATATAGACTTATTCTACAAGTCTTTAACTTCATATAGAGAATATTTAGCTCCTAGCTAGGACCTATACTCCAACCTACCTTATACTAATAGCTATAGCTATAGTTACTTCAGGTTTTTAAATTATAACACAATTATACTAATAGTATATAATACAACATATTTAACCTTAGGTTATACCTTCCCTACTATTAACTAATAATAACTTCTATAATAGACTTCAATATATATATCTTTTCAGATACCTAACGGGCTACTTCTAAAATATATTTAAAATATTCAGAGTTATCTTTAAATATCTTACTTTTAGACGCTAGATTCTTCTTTATTACTTTAATTTTATTTTTTTTAATTCTACTAATAGCTTTATCTTCTAATAATATATTAAGGTTAAATATAACTATAGCTACTTTAAAAAGGCTAGAAAGAGTAGTAAAGTCGCTTCTATATAAAACTAGCCTTTTTAGGCTTTTATAAAAATAGTTATAGTTTTTATAATTATTAATAATTTTTATAAAGTTAATATTTATATCGAAGTTATAAAGGTTAAATATGGTAATAGTAGGTAGTTCTTATTATTATTATTATTATTAGTATTATTATAGGATAGTTAGCTAGTCTTCTATCGCTTTCTTTTATATCTATAGTTAGTATTATCAAGGTGCGCTAGTAGTATTATTACTTAATAGGTACCTAGCTGGTATAAGTTAACATTAAAGGAACTACTATAGTAAGTTTAATACTTTGAAGCTACTACTAGTATATCAAGCTATAACCCTCTATATAGACTATTATAAGACTTATACTAGTAAGTTTGTATATCTAGTTATTATTCTACTACTTATTAGCTCTTATTTCTAAGTTAGAATGAGGTCTAAACTAGTAGCTATACTACTAGGTTTTTTTAATTATATTTACCTATAGAGATATATATAAATTATAGTATATAACTAGGTATTTTCCTATTATAGAGATTATTTACTAGGCGTTATATAAAGCTACCTACTAGGCGGGGAGGCTAAACATATAAAACTCCATAGACTTATTCTACTAGAGACTTATAATTACTATAAATACTTTATCTTATTTATAGATAAGTATAGTAGATTTATCGAAAGAAAGTTATTAAGAAGTAAAAGTTCTAAAGAAATTACTTTAGTTTTTAAAGAGTTTATTAATATAACTAATAATAATAATAGTAATAAGAACATTAAGGAAGTTAACATAGATAGTAGCTTTAAGTTCTCTAATAATAGAATAAAAATCATTTATCTTAATAATAGTATTATTTATAAAATGAGATTATTTTATATTTATAAGCCTAATACTTTGATTAAGAAAACTATAAGAACTATAATTAATAAAATTAGAATCCTTTTCTATAGTTCTAGTTTACTTTTATACTTTTAAGAGTTAGCTATATTAGCTTTTATCTATATTTATAAGAGAATACCTTATTCTTCTATTAAGTTTAGAATTCTAAATAAGTTAAAGAATAAAAAGAAACTTTTTATTAGTAATATAAAAATATAAGGTAGTATTTATTACTATAAGGTTAAAAATAAGTATTCTAAGAAGTTTAATCTAAAAGTAAAAAAAAAGTTTTCTAATTACCTATAGTTATAATACCTATTTAATTTAAGATTTTCAAACTTATAATACTATTTAGTCTAAAGATATAAATATTCTTAAAAACTAATTTAATTCTTAATAAAAAGAAGAGTTATCTATTTTCAATAATACTATAACTACTAGGTCTAGTTAACTTAGTAAAAAGAATAAGTCCAACTAACTTAATTCTAATAATTCTTCTTAGAATCTAATTATTATTAAGTCTAGTAGAGTTTATAATTCTACTAAAGATACTAGTTATTCTCTTCTTCTTAATAAAGTTAATAATAATAATAATAATTTAGATCATTCTCCTAATACAAAACTAAATAGTTTTTCTATAATTCATCCTAATAGAATTATAAGTATTAATAAGAACTTGAAAAAGTTTATTATATCTATAGAGATTCCTTTTTTAAGTTTAGAAGTTAAAAAAGACTATAAATAGTATTTATATAAAGAGAATATACTCCTTATAATTAAAGATTATCCTTCTTTAGTTCTTTATACTAACTATAATTAATATAATTATAATAATAATTTATTTATTAATAGATATAGCAATTTTCATACTGCTAAGTATATATTATTAGTTAATACTCTAGACAAACTAACTATCTTTTTAAAAACTATAAGTTCTCAGTTTAATAATAACTAGATTCAAACTATAAATAAAGAAGTTAAGTCTATTAAGTTTATAGGAGTTTAGACTATTATACTCCTACTTAATATTTCTTTTATTAAAAAGAATAATATTAATATATTAAAAAGTAGATAAGTTTATAAAATAAAACCTAATAATTAGAATCCTAGTAATTCTATCTATAAAACTAAATAGGTTACTTAAGATTTTAACTAGTACTTTAATATTAATTATTTAGAAACTTTTAATACTATTTTTAGGCCTAAAGGTTATAGATATATATTAATTATATCTGTTTATTATAGCTGGATTTGAATTTAGTATAATGTTACTACTATATTTATTTATATAAAAGTAGATAAGAAGATATTGAAATAAGCTCTAGCCGCTTAAGCTAGAATAACTAAAACAAATAAATAAAACAACTTCCCCTAAACCTAATCTTATAGTGATAGAAAATAAGGGGATAAATCTAGAGAAATATATTAAATAAAGAGTATTATATTTATAGATCTATAATATAAAAAGTATTTTAATTATAAAAGTAGTATTCTGAAATCTAAAGGATAGAATAATATATAAATTCTATATCTCCTATTACTATTTAGAAGATAAATACTATAGATATAAGCTTATAGCCTGCATATATATACTACTTATATAATAAAAGAAGCCTCAGGCTTAAGCTTATTATAATCCTCCCTTTAGACTTACTAGAAACCTTATATAGTAAGTTTAATTAAAAGAGAATCTATTTATATTATTATAATTATTACTAACCTAGCTACTTGGGTCCTTTCCTATCCCTAATCTTATTTCTACTAATTAATATTATCTATCTACTATTTACCTACTAATACTTATCTTAGATTAGTCTTTAAATAAAGTATAGCTAGTTTCTTTATATTAAAAGCTATAAAAATATATAAACTACTGATTTAATAGGAATATTCTATTCAGTCTAAACCTAATAATTAACCTACTAGCTTATAAATTACTTTTTTATATAATTAGAGAAACTTATAAAATTATACAAATTAAGATAATTAATATAGAGTAGAATACTAGCTTAAGACTGTAGAAATAGTATTAAAAAGGTTTAATAAACTAATATTAGAAGAATAGGTTTAAATAGAATATATATTTATAGTTTATTTTAAAAGCTCTAGTATAATACTTATATTAATATTAAGTTGATCTAGTAAGTCTTATTCTATAATATTCTCTAAAGTTTAAATATTAACTTCCTTAGTCTTAATACTTTTAGTTATTATTAAAATAATTATCTAACTAGTATTTAGCCTTATAAATATCTTCTTAATATTAGTAATAAGTTATTATTAAAAATAGATAAGAGATAACTTTCTATTTTATAATCTTTATAAGTCTAGATTTTTCTTTATATTAGTAGGTTTCTATAGATATTATTATAAGGTTTAAAGTATTTACTTATAATTAATAATTAATATAAAAGTAGAGAAACCTTACTTTTATACTTATATTATTTATTTATTAAAGCTTATATTAAATTTATAATATGAAATATCTTATTCTAAATAAATACTTTAAAGTATTCTACTACTTAAAAATTATAAGTAAACTAATTATACTAAAAGTCTATTGATACTATCTAGATATTAGTTTGAAGTAGCTTAATTATATTAAATAAAGCTTTTATATTAAAATAAAATTATAATAATTATTTTACTATTTTAATAAAATAGTGTTAGTTGTGTTATGCCGTAAGATATGGAGTAACTATACGTATTACTATATATATAGTAATATGCCTTCTACGTCTTACTAGTAATAAGTACTAGGTACCTAGTACTAGCTATAGCTAAATATATAGTAATTAGTAAGTAATTACTATATTATAGATCTAGATCCTTATAAAGCACTTCATATTATATAATATAGGAATAATAATAATAAATAACTAGAATACCTTTTTATACCTATATAGTAAGATTATATATAGTATGTATTATCCTCTAGATAAACTAATACTAATTAGTAGTTAACCTTTCTATTATACTATTATACTATAAATTAATAAGGCTTAATATAATAGAAGAAGTAATTATAAAAACTTTATATTTAAAGTTTATATAAGATAAAGGATTATAAGATTTCTTATTAAGACGTTTTAGACTTTTCTTACCTTAAGATCTCACTAGGAGCTTTTAAATTATATCTTAACTTTTTATAGATAACTCTTATTATAATGTTAATAATTATATTTAATTTAGTTTTAAAATAAGATACTTTCTAATAGTTACTATTAGGAGGTTAATAATTATATTTAATTTTTACTTATAGGAATATATTTAGTAAATATAATAACTTTCTTTAAATTATTACTAGAGTTTTAATACTAGAGATTTATAGTATCTCTAGTTTTAAATTTTTAAGAAATTTATATAGCTTCTGAAAAACGCTTTTAATATTTTTATTTTTATAATAATATCTAAATTAATTCCTATAAGTAAGATATTTACCCTAAATATTCCTATATTTATAATAATAGTATTTTTAAGTATTTCTATTTTTACAAAGTTCTATTAATATTTAGATCTAATATTTTCTAGCTAAATCCTTAATTTTAACTATATAAAGATTATAAATAAAGGTTTTATAAAAATCTCTATTTATATAGTATATTAAGTAACTTTCTATATATATGTAGGATTTTATAATTTAGAATTCTTTTAGATATTTAAAAGTGACTTTAAGGATTAGCTTATAGTAATATAGTAATTTATTAGTATTTCTATATTATACTATTTTAGATATTATTTTATAGTATATAATATTAAAACTAATATAGATAGTAATTAAATCTTTATAATATTATACTAACTATTTTAATAATAAGAGTTTAACCTATAGATTTATAAGGAATTTTAAGAAGTTCCGAAATACTATATTCACTTTAGAACTAATTCTATAAAGTATTTTAAATAAGTTAATAACTTTATATTAGAAGAGTTAGACTTTATTTTACCCCTCTATAATATTTAACTTAAGATTAAATATATAATACTAATAATACTTTTATAATAAGATATTAAGAAGAAATACCTATAGTTAATTTGAATAGTTTATATACTTATAGTATAAGATAGGAGATTTCTATTATAATAATCTATCTTACGTACTTCCTATTTAACTATTTTAGAATTTTTCTAATATTAAGAAGACTATTAAAACTTTAGCTAAGAATAATTTTAGTATTATAAGTATTTCTTATACCTCGCTTCTACTACCCCTTTTAATAATACTTTAGCTAAATATATTATAGACTTTATAAAACTATGTAATAAAAATATAAAATATAATAGAAGCTTATATAATATATTTAAAATAAAGATCTATATCTTTTATGATTATTATTTTAAGTTTAGTATTTTATATTATATATAAGTTAATATATTCTTATTTATACTGAAAGATCAAGCTTTTAAGTATTATTTTAAATACTTAAGTAACCCTAGTTCTAACTTATAGTTTAAATAGATAACTTATTATATTGAAGATTATTTTAAAAATAATAAATATTAGTAGCTATATCTCTCTAACTAGTAAAATACTATACTTTAAAGTATTATAACTAAGAACTTTAAGAAGAATTAAAAGGAAACTCTTAAAGCTCTTATACTTAAGCTTATTTATATATAGAAAACCTTCTTATTAAACTTTAATATAGATATAGTATTCTATATCTAGCTTATAAGGATATATTATAATATATTTAAATACTAATTAGCTTTTTTTAGCTTTATAATAATTTCTTAGAATTTCTATAACTAGTTAAAATTAGTTATAAGTAATACTAAATTACTTTAAAAGTTGTAATATATTGAGAATAATAGAAATAATAACGAGAAATAAATTAATAATTAATTTTAAGTTAATTATATATATAACTCTTTTTAAGAATACTCTTAAGGCGTTATATTATATAATACTTAATACTCTATATATATAGCTTTATAGAACCTATAATTATTTATTCTAAATAATACTTATCCTTCCTATCTAACTATACATAGGTATTTAAATAAGAAATACTATATATATAATAAAATAAGTTATTAATTTATAAAATATACTTTTAAGGAGAAGTATACTTTATTTAATTAGTATAAGTTGAATATTAATCTTAAGGTGTATTTTATAATAATATACTAAGCTTTCCTTATAGATTATAAAAATATTAATAGTTTAAATAATAACCTTAAGGACCCCCCTTAAGATTATAAACTTAATAATACTATTATATAATACTAAGTATAATATAATTTTAAAAATAAGACTACTACTCTTTCTAAATAGTTTTTAATATTATTTTTTAATAAAGATTTTATTACTTTAGATAGAAATAAAATCACAAGAATCCTCTAAAACTAAGTAATACTTTATACCTTTACTTAAAATAATACTTCTAGTAGTAGAAATACTAAAAAAAGTAGTATTATAGTTTTTATATCTATATTTATACTTAGAAACTATTACTTAAATACTATTCTTTAAAGTTTCTTACCTAATTTAAATATAACTAGCTTCTTAATTACTAGGTATTTCTAGTTTACTATATTTAAGTAGACTATTCACATTTTTATAACCTTTATATTTCTATAAAACAAACTAGTAATAATATATTTTAATAAAACCTCTCTATTTACTATATTTAGAATATTTAATATTCCTATAGTTTCAAATATTATTATATTTTATATAATACTATATAATACTCCTTTCTTATTCTATTTTATAAATATAGATTAACTTAGTATTATATTTAATAATATATATAACTAGCTCTATTAAAATAAAAAATATTATCCTAATAATTGAAAAATAGGGGTATCTATAGTTACTTTTTAATAAAAAAAGAATAATTACTTACATATACCTTATAGAAGTAAAAATATAGAAATTCTACTATTACTTTAAATACCTAGTTGTTATATATTTCTATAATATCTTTAATAAAATAGGATATCTAGTTAAATATTATACTTTTAAAATACTTAAGAAGTATTATTACTAGTACTAAATATATAGTATAGTCCTTTTAAATTTCTATTTTACTATTTATAGTAATATTAACTTCAACTTTAAGATTATTATTAATATCATCTATGATAATAGTTATTTCATACTCTATATTATTAATATTATAATAGTATTTAATACTACTCAATCTTTACTAAATATCTTAGTAAAAGTAATATAGGAAGCCTTAAAAATATATTAAATTAATATATAGTAAAGCCTTCCTAATTTCATTATAACTAATATAAATATAATATTTCAATCTAAAGACTTTAGATTAGAAATAAAAATAATAGGATTAATAGTCTACATTATTCTAATTGAAATATATAATAGTATTAATAAGGTTAAATAATATTATATATTCTTCTACTATATATATAAGATCTATTATAATAAGATATTTATTACTATTTAAGAGGTATCTCTTTAAATAATATATAAGGTAATTAATAATACTACTAAGCCTAATAGCCTTATGCCTACTCTACTTACTTTCAGAATATACTCTTACTTTATAGAAGATTTAGCTTCTTTTCTAGATATTATTACCTAAGTTTATACTATATATAAAACTACTAAAAAGATCTATTATAAATATACTAAATATATTATTAATACTACTTTAATAATATATAATAATTTAGATACTTTAGATATTATAACCTTTCTACTTTAATCCTTAGTATATATATAATAGGAGAAAAATAGCCAGTAAGATTTATAACGCCTCCTTACTATATATACCGAGATATATATTCTTAAGTTCCCCTATAACCTTTAAGAATTTTACTTTATAGTTATAAAACTATACTTTAAAAATAGTAACTAAGAGATCTCACTAAGCTATATTAATAAAGCACTAATACATTTTAAAATACTAATACTTAAAAGTACCTATAAGCAATCTATAAGAACTAGTAGTATTATAATAAGAGATTTAATACTATATAGAGATATATACTCCTATAGTAGTATTTTAATTTTATTTATAATTATCCCTATAGAACTTTAGAATACTTAGTAAATACTATAAGCTACTATTATTATAGATAATAATAATATTACTACTATTAATAATAATAATCCCCCCCTATTCGAATAACTAGTAATTTATTATTCTAATTTTAAGTATTTTAAGTTAGACTAACTTTAAGTCTTATAACTCATTAGAATAGCTTACCTTCTCTAGATTTTAACTAAAAACCTTATTTTATAGTATACTTTATAACTAAGGAATAATTTAATATAGTATTAGTATTTAACCTCTATAAAAAAGGTATTATTATAACGCCTAAACTACTATTTAAAAAATTAATTAAAGAAGAAGTTAAAAATATTATTATTAATAGTATTATAGAGATTATTTAATATAACCCTATCTTTTATATAAATTATAAATACTTTAAGTCTCATATTATTAATAAAAGTAAGAATAAAAATATTAATAAGGTATATAAGAAGTTAAGACTTATAATCTAAACTTTGAGAGATAATAGTAAGTTTGAAATATTAATATAATTACTAGTAATTGAATAAAGTAGCTAGTAATTAATCTTAGTTATAACTTTAGTTCTCATCTAGTATACTAATATAATAATATAATTTTATAATGTTATATAAACCTATACTTAAGCTAGAATAAAGTTTATAAGGTATATTATAATTAAACTACTTTTATACTTTAAGAATTAATACCCCCTAGCTTTATTATAATTGTTATTAAACTACTATATAGCCTTATTAAAACTAATACTTATTAGTAAGTAATATATTTTAAATATTATAAGAAGTAGTTATAAATAGAAATATTAATATATAACCTACACCTCCTCGTCTTATATTCTGAGAATAATACTTTTAGCTTTATAAATATATAAATTAATAATACTTTTAGCTTCTTAGATACTACTTTCTTATACTATAAAAATAAGGAGTTCTAAAAAGTTTTATTTAAAGCTAAACTTAAGATAGTCCTCTTAAAAGTAGTACTATTAGTATTTAATAGAAGTATCTTATTACTTAATAGCGACGCTTTCTATTTATATTAAAAGTATTAAAAGTAAAAGCTTGTTTTTATTAATATATATATAACACCTAGAGTATTTAAAAAAGTATATATTAAATAAGATATATATAGGGTATATCTTACTTTAATATACTGTTCAAAGTATTATTTAATTTCTCCTATATAATATAAGAATAATAACCTTTAGGTAATAATATTATTATAATTAATAAATATCTTAAGTAGTAAATTGAATATTTTAATTATAGTTTGAACTTTATATTACTTAACTTCTCTAAAGTATATTTTTATACTTTTATTAATAGCTTATTTACTAATAATACTAATTTCTTATTTTAACTAGAATTTATAATAATCTTAAGCTAAGAGATTGTTATTAGTAATAGCTAGTTTAACTTCTATAGTAATCTTATATATTATTCTTTTATAAAAAATAAAAGAATTATTAGGAATATACTTATTTTAGAGATTTATATTATAGTAGTTAGTATAGATTTTACTTATATTATAGTTATATTACTTAAGAAGATTTTTTAGTACTAAAAACTCCTTTAGATCTTAATTATTATATATACCAATTTATATTCATTTTATAAGTATTTTATAAAACTTCGTATTACTAAAGGAAAATACTCAATAATTAATATTATAATATTAAAGTAGTTATATAAATATTATAAATTCTATAAAATATAGTAGATTAATAGAAATAATAATATTACTAATATTTTTATAAAACGTATATTAAACTATATCTTTAAGAGATTTATTAATTCGAACTATATTATTATTTAAATAGAGGGATAGGTAATTTAAGTAGAATAAATAAATAGGTATTTAAATATTATTAAGATAAAAAGGTGTAGATTATTAAGAGTATTATTCTTTATATAAATAGATAGGTATTAGGATATATAGTAAAAAGAAAGTTTATTAGTGTTAGTTATATTATACTGTAAGGTATATAGTAACTATATATATTACTATATATATAGTAATATACCTTCTATATCTTACTAGTAATAAGTATTAGGTACTTAGTACTAGCTATAGTTAATCGTATAGTAATTAGTAAGTAATTACTATACTATAGATCTAAAGCTTTATATAACACCTCATACTACATAATATAGGAATTATAATAATAAATAACCAGAACACCCCTTTATACCTATATAGTAAGATTATATATAGCATATATTACACTCTAGATAAACTAATAAATAGTTATAATTAGAATCTTCTTATATAGAAATAGAGTAAAAAGTCTTCCTTATTATCTAATTAATTATAAGATTAATCTAATAAATACAACTATTACTATAAGGAATAAAGTAATATTAGCTTCCTATAGGTTTATTAATAAGTCGTTTACTAGTTACTACTTATACTTAAGTAGGTTTCTATTAGTATTATAGTTATTCTTAGTATATTATAGATTTACTACTTTAGGTATCCAGTAAGTAGTAGGGCTACTTTATAAATCTAAATAGAGAAATATATTAAATTCTTAAGAATCCAAATACTTTATTATTTATAGTATACTTTTAGTATTATAGAAGTAAATTTCCTATTTAACTATCTTTTACTATATTATAAAGTCTTATATTTTAATCCCTAGGTTTATATTATAATAATTTAGCAAATAGTTTTACATAAATTTACTATTAAAATACTAGTCTTCTACTGAAAAAAAGGACTTATTATCTAATATTAGCTTAAACCCTTCCTATAGTATTTTAACTATAACTCTTAATCTATTAGTTTTATTAAAATAGGGCTTTCTATTAAGTCTTTAGTTATACAGGCTAGGAATTAAATAAGGCAACTTTTCTATATTTGTATTCCTTTATATATAGCTTCCTATAAGTATTTGTAGAGGCTTTCTAATTTTAGCTTTAAGGAGACTATTTTAATAAATAGTATTCTAAATAGTGTTAGTAATAATTTTTATAGAAAGGTAAATTTTATAAGTAGCTAAAAAGTCTATGAATATTTTACTAAAAGCCTTCTTACTAACTAAGCCTTATTTACTAGAGTAAAATTAGATATAACTTCTAATATTATAATAAATAAGTATTTCTTTATAATATTAACTTTGAAATACTAGAGAAAGTTGTATTATATTCTAAGTATTTAATCCCTCTTATTAATCTTATTATTATATTAATAATCTACTTCTTATATATCTTATATAGTTTTACTTAATATAAGCATTTCACTAGGTAGTAATAAGCTATAAAATTCCTAGGCTAGTTTAGCTTATTAATTACTTATTATATATTTATAGCTATAGCTTTTAAATAGGATTTTTATTATAATAAGAACTTATTGTATTTAGTAAAAAAATATTAATACTAATACTTACTTAAAATATTATATAGCTAGTATAATATAAGTTTATTCAATTATTAAATACTATAGCTTTCTCTTACTTCTTCTTATATATAGGTTTATAAATCTCAAGGTATTAATAAACTTCTTCTCTTTATACTTATTAGTTTATTATATATTATAATACTATATATAGTCTTACTATTAATCTATTAGGAGATCTATTTAGATTATTATACTACTTCTATATAAAAGGAATAGGAGTATAAAGTATTCTTTTATATACTACTAGTTATATTACTTAACTTCTTCTTTAGAACTATTATTTATACCTATATAGTAAACTAGAATATCTACTATATAATTTTATATAGTTTAAGTGAAGTTTATTAATTAAGTCTTTTAAATTAGTATTTCTTACTACTTAATCTATTTAATAAAATTATATAGTCTAATTAGGTATTCTATAAAGTTATTTTAGTTTATAGTATAGTTATTTCTAATAATTATAGCTTAGAAGTAGTTAAGTAAATATTCTGCTATTATTAACTTTTCTAATTAAAATTAATAAGGAAGTTATTTTTATAAAATTCTAGTGTTAATATTAGGGTTTCTAGGCTACTTATTATATATAGTTATATAAAGTAGAAGATAATTATTATAGCTATCTAGATATATTTAGTAGAACTAGTTTTTAGAAAGTACTATAGGAGCTAGATTTATTTTATTCTATAAGTCTAAGAATAGATAAGAAGTTTCTAATTCTATGTTTTATTCATAATACTACTTATTATTTAAAATATATAAGTTATTAGGAATAGGAAATTCTATTAAACTTCCTATAATATTAAGTAGAATTCTTACTAAATAGTATTAAGAGGAAAGAAGAATTATTTAAATAATAGAAAGAATATTTATAGATTTAAACTATAAGATAAATAATACTTTTTTAAAAAAAGTATTTATTAAAGTAAAGGTTCTACTTAAGTTTAGAGAAGTTATAATATATCTATTAATTTATTAAGGAGAGAATTAAAGTTTTATTAGAAAGTAAAAGTATTTATTTCAATAACCCTAAGCTTATAAATATAGTACTTTCAACTAATTTACTTAAGAAGAATAACTAGTTTTTTAAATAAAGGAATTCTTCTTTTATAATTAATAAGACTTTTTAATATTACTTTAATTATAACTATATATTTATTATAGCTAGAAGTATAAAAGTATTTCTTCTAACTTATATCCTATTCATCTTTCTCTCTTTTTAATTTATAACTTATTAATTATTATTTTATCTTATTTATAATTAAGCTTTCCTAATTATAGTTTAATATAACTATTTTATTTTAATTAAGAATACTAATACTTCTTATTTTTATAGACTTAGGAAATCCTACTTTCTTTATTTAATTTATAATATTAGGTTTCTTATATTAAAGAAAGTAGTAAGTAGTATATATTTATAAGTTTTAAGTCTTTTAGCTAAGCTTATTATGAATTACTAGTACTCTTTTTATCTTCTTCTATAAGCTAACTTATTTATTAAGTAGTTATTAAATTTATGTTTTTATATATTAATATTCCTTAGAGTGAGTATTTTGAAATAATATTTATACTATAGCTCTGAATTTATAAGGAGCCTTAGGCTATATAAGTAACTTTCTAGTACACTTTTATAAGTCTATAAGATTATAAGAAAGTCTATTTATATATTAAAAAGATATTTATACTTTAGTAAAGAATCTTTATCTATTGAACTATTATTTATCCTAATAGCTAGTAGATTTAGAAGATTATTAATTATTTAGTTACTATATATAGCTTTTTAATCTAGAGGTATATTAATTAGAATATAATATTTTATAGCTATTATAAAAAGCCAATATATACTATATGAAATAATAAAAACTAGTTTTTAAGTTTATAAATACCTATTTTTAAAATATATTCTATTTC
>AMCV02000013.1:1584304-1596997 GCA_000350065.2 Colletotrichum orbiculare MAFF 240422
CTAAACTATTATTAGTAGTTTATTTTAACTTTAGTTAATTTCTTAATATTATCTTCTTTTAGTAGAAGATATTATATTGTATTCCTAAAACTATTCTTATATATACTATTTATCCTTTTATATATAATCTCCTTTTTTAATTATTTTAAGATAAACTTTTTTCTTATATCTAGAGGGATATTAAAGCTTAGTAAAGAATTGAAATTATAAAATAGAGAATTCTTAATTAAACTTTAATTTTATAAAAGAAATAATAAAGTAAAGGAGATAAAGAATATAGAATAAACTTATAAATATAAATTAAACTTTTTTTATTATATTTTCTATTTTCTATTATATTTTCCTAAATATCTAATTTTCCTATTAAAGTAAATAGCTATATAATCTAAAGAAGAAGATGAAATATTTTAGTTATTAAAGTTTAGAATTAGTTTTTTAAACTATTTGAAATAATAGAAATAGTAAAAAAGAGTATTATGTTTTCTAATTTATAGCTTTCCTTCT
The DNA here is from genome assembly GCA_000350065.2 of Colletotrichum orbiculare MAFF 240422. NCBI lineage: Eukaryota > Fungi > Ascomycota > Sordariomycetes > Glomerellales > Glomerellaceae > Colletotrichum > Colletotrichum orbiculare. The sequence continues at coordinate 1,584,809 of AMCV02000013.1, forward strand.
TCAAAATTTAAAAGAATAACTTAGAATCTAAGATTTTAAATTCAGAAGTTAGAAAATTAAGTTTCTTTATAAAATATATAATAGGAATGAAAGAATAAATAAAACTATTTTTTTAGGTTTATAAATATATATTTATATTTCTAAATATTATTCAGAGAGAAGTTAGAATCCTAGGGAGCTATTATTTAATATACTATTTACTTCTCTAGGTTTAATTTAGAGAGATAGATTTTAAATAGAAGATTCTTTAGTATTATATTAGTAATATTCTAAATACTTAATAGGTATATTTATTATTAAATTATAGGTATATTTTCCCTAATACTATTATTTTCTCTTAAGACTATAGGTTTTTTATAATGTTCTATTTTTTTAATACTTATAGGTTTACTTTCTATTAGGAAGATTTTTCCTAGTTCTAACTCTAGTTTAGATTTGTAAATATCTAAGTCTAATAGTTCCTAGTATTTTATAAATCCCTAAATAAATTTCTATAAGTAATTACTACTATAAGTTGAGTTATAAATTTCTTTTTTTAAGAAAATTACTAGTTTATATAAAGAAGAGTTTAATATATATAAAAAGGTTTAAAAAGGTTTAATCTATTAATATTCTAACCTTTATTCTAATAATTTATTAATTGCCTTCTTTATATTGTAGATTAGTATAAAATCTCTAACTTCTAGTTTTTTATCTGAAAGAATATTAGCCTTCTAAATATTAAAACTTTCTACTACTTTCTAATACTATTCTTTAATTATCTTTGTAGTTTTCTCTTTATCTTTATCTAATTAAGTAAATACTTTCATTTTTAGTTATAATTCTTCTTTTTTTATTTATACAAATATTTAATTTAAAACCTTCTATATCAATATTAGGATTTCAATTAGTATTATTACTTTGTAGTTGTATTTAAGATAGAAAGAGGTGTATTTTATTAATATTTAAATTATCATTTAATCTGTAAATAGTACTATAAGTAGTAAGGGTTAAAGATTTTTATTACTACTTTTTATTATTTAGACTGATAAAATATAAGTAATAGGTTGATATCTGATTTTAATAATATTATTAGCTTATAAGTTATAAGTAGAAGTAACTTACTACTTTATATTATACTTCCTATCAAACTTAATAATATACTACTTATTATCTAATCTATTATTTATAATAAATATACTATAGAAATTATACTAAATAACTATTTCTTCTTATAAGAATTTTATAATAGCTTTAGAAGTTACTTTATTTAGCTATTATACTTCTAGCTATCTAGTAAAGATATCTCTTATTTTAATAAGATACTAGTTACCTATTTTCTAAATATCTAGGTTAATTTTATTAAATAGATATTTATATAGAGTAATAAAACTATAAAGGTTATCTATATATCTAGCTTGGTATAATTAATAGTTTAGATAGTATCTTACTACTTTATATACCTCTTTATATATACTTATTTAATAATACAAATTAGATAGCCTATAGAAAACTACTTCTTAGCTATAATACTTATTCTTATTATATATTATAGTAATAAGTTTCTACTATATTATAAGGTTATATTCTACTTATTAAAGTATTAATTTATATAATATTACTTATATGAAAAGTAGCTAGTTTTATAGCTAGAATATTAGAACCTTATACTTAAATACTTTAAAACAGTTAGGATTAATTAAGTAGCCTCTTTAGAATTACTAGATAATAAGTAATCTACTGAGATTTATATAACTAGACTTATAAATCGCTTAATATAGCTATAAAAAATATTAATTTAAAGTCTATAGTACTATTTATAAAAGGATTAATATTTATATTAAAGACTTCTTCTATATACTATCTATTACTAAAAAATATATTCTATTAAAGAAAGCTTATATACTTATATCTATAAAAAAGATTTATTTATTAATCTAATTATCTATATTTCCTTCTCTAGCTTTATTATCTCTATTAAACAGCCTAGAGGGTTTTTAAAATAACTTATTAGCTACTAAATTTACTATACTACTATTATAACAGACTTTAAAATCAAATATTCATATTTAAAATATCTAGTAAATAATAAGTACTTCTAGAAAGTCTAATACTATACTATCAAGCTAAATTACTAGTATTTTTATATCTATTTCTAATAGGAAATATTAGCTATATAGATAGTTATAAATCTATTTTAAAAATTTTAGTAACTTCTAAAACTCTTTGTTCCTTATATTATAATTAACCTTTAGGTTTATAAATAATCTACTCTTATAGTAAGTAATAGCTTTCTTCTATTTAATAAATTATTTTAAAACTATACTCTAATTAGTTCTACTAGTATTAACTACTAAGTAGATCTATTCTTCTTTTTAGCTATAGTTAATAGAAATAAGTATAAGAATACTATAAAGTTTATTTCTTAACTACTTTATTATTATTTTGTATAGTTCTAACTATTAGAAGGGAATACTTTTCGTAAATAAGTTATTAAGGAGGTATATAATAATAGAATAATTCTTTATTTAGATATAGTAAAATATAGTAAAACTTAAGAATAATCTGACTTCTAAAATATTATAATATACCTTCTATTCCTTTATTTTACTAATCTTAGATCTTTCTAGCTACTAACTATATATCCTATATATATAACTTATAATAATAACTATTTCTTATACTTACTACAATTTAACTATTACAATTATATAACTAGCTAGTTCAATATTTAAAAGAATTCTATTAATATTCTGAATATAATTTAGAGTATATCTATAAATACCTAGGTATTATGAGTTGTCTTTACTATTATATATAATTATTAGCGCTTTTATTATAATATTATTTTGGAATACTTTATAGTAGTTAGAAATTAAATTGTAGAGGATCCTTATCATAATCTATATAAATTAGGTAATAGAATTAGTATTTCCTATAAATAAAGTATAATACTTAAATAGGCTTAATAGAATTGTAAGAATTATTAAATCCTAATTCTTTAAATTAAAAAGGATCTAGTTATATCTTAAGAAGATATAAAGAAGGAATAAGAATTTATATATATTGAAGTTTTCTAAGAACTTATTAGCTTCTAGTAGTAATTCTATTTTTTAAACTATAATATTATTAATTGTGATAGTTAAATTAAAGAGTTTTATCTTATTATCCTTCTTCTTAATAAAGAAAAAAAGGTTTTAATATATAGTATAGTTATACTTAAGAATTCTATTCTAAATATAGATTTTTAGTGTTATAATAATACTTTTAATTAGCCTTTTAGGGATTAGAATCAATCTTACTTACTAGATTTTATATAGGATTATTTTAATTATTTATAGTAATATAACTTACTTAGTAGTTTTCCATAATAATTAAAATTATATATTAACCTTTATTCTTAAGTTTTTAGAATTTCTACTAGAAGTTCTTTTTTAAGTTTCTATAAATAGCCTATAGAATTTATAATCTTATTTAATTATTCTAAGGTGAAATACTCCCCTATATAAATCTTTAAAATCTTTAGCATAATTATATCTATGAATTATCTTTTAGGAATATTCTTAATAATTTTGTCTATTTCTATTTATATTTTTAATTCCTATTTAAAATTACTTTTAGGAGTTATTCTATTTAATAGGATATTATTAATTAGATCAATCTTCTTATTCTGTATCTTATATAGTATATTAATACCTTTAATTAATCCTCCTTATATATCTATTATTATAATATATTTAAAAATCTTCTAATCTACTAATATAATATTAAGTATTATTATTATTTTATAATTCCTATAGTAAGAATTCTTCTAATTCTTCTTCTTTTTTATTAAGAATTGTTAAGTTAATAGTTTAGATTTATAAAGACTATAGAGATATATCTTATTATAAGATAGATAGTTTGAATTATATTTCTTAAGAGATATAATAATATAGTAAATCTTATAAATTTTTAATTTAATTACTTAATAAATTAAAACTTTTAAAATCTCTTAGAATTCCTTCTCTAAATTATTAATTATTATAATAACTTCTTTATTATTATCTAGCTATATTTAGGCTTCTTTAAATATTTAATTTTATAGCTATAATATAAAGTCTGTAAAGTCTAATTTAAAACTAGGGGATTATATATCTAACTTTTCTTCTTCTTCTTCTTTATACTAAGTATTTCGTCTTATAAAAGAATAGCTATCTATTAAGATAAAGTTATTAGTAGAAATTACTAATTTCCCTCTCTTAAAGGAAGAAATAGGTTATATAACTTTTAAATCTAGTTAAGATTTCTTATCTCTATAATAATATTATAGAACATTACTATTAAATTAAGAATATAAAATAATAGTAGGATATTAAGCTTATTATTTTTAGATTAAAATATTCTAACTATCTAATTTGAAGTATAATTTAATATTATTTTTATCTTAATAATAAATAAAACGCTTAGAATTAGAAACTTTAAAATAGAATCTTTAAATATAATAAAGAGTCTAATATTAAATATATAGTAATTATTTGGTTAGATATTTCCTATTATTATTCTAGTGAAATCTATTATATACTCAATATTTATAATACTATAGAAGCCTAATCTTATTAAAATTATATAGAACTACAAATTAACTTCTTATATATATTCCTTAGAAATAATATTAATTATGAAACTTATATTAATAATTCTTTAGACTTTAGGGTTTACTAAATCTATAAATTAAACATGAATCTAGAAATATATTATAATAAAATGATAAACTATTACCAAAATTATTATTATATAGTCTATTATAGATATTATTTCTACTGCTAAACCTATTATTCTAATATTAATATTATGACTATATATAATTTAGTTAGATTAAGTTTATAAATATATAGTTCTAGTATTACTAGGTATTTCTAAAAGTAGGAGTAATATTATTATTTATAGCTAAGTATACTTATAATTCTAGTGTTCTATTTACTCTTAGATTGCCTAGTTCTATTTTTTAATCTTATTATAGAATACTATAACGTTCCTATCTATAAGATGGAAAAGATCTTATATTTCTTTATTTTTAAAATATCTATTTATAATAGTCTTTATATATTTATAGTTAATTTAAATATAAATAAACTAATTATAATAAAGTAATTCTTTTGGGATTAAGATCTATTTATTAACCTTCTTATAATAGATATAATATATAGAATTCTAATTCTCTTTATTTAAGGGGATAGTAAAGTCAGAAGTTTCTATCTAATTAGCTTTTTTTATATTTAATAAGTAAATAAGCTTTTTAGTATTTAGTAAAACTTTCTTATTATTAAATATAAATCTTATTATTTATATACTTTTAAAGACTTATATAGGTATAGATTTTTAATAAGTTATAATTAGGTCTATAAATATAATAGTCTTTAACTTATATAAATTATATAGTAAATAGTAATTATTAGTTAGGTTTAATTTATCTATAGATCTAATATTTTCTATTTTTATCTTCTTTAGAATTACTTCTAAAACTTCTCTAACTCTCTTTCTAGGTAGCTAGTTAATTATAACAATATTTAGAATAGAATAAATATCTTCTATTTAGTTTAATCTCTTTTCTAATATAAACTACTTTTTTCTTAAGATTTTTACTTAGAATAATATTACTAATCAAATCTAAGTAGTTTATTATTTATTTTAAAACTTTATCTTAGCAAGTTATTATTATACTTAAGCCTACTTATACTTTTAGAATAATACTTAAAACTTAAAATATTATATTTAATTATAAAATATTACTAGTAATCTAGTAAGATAGATATAAGATTTCTTAATAATAAATAGTAAAGTTATTTTATTATTAGACTACTTCTTAATATAATTATTTTATATAATACTACTTTCTACTTTCTTTAGATTTAAATAAATCTTACTAAGTTAATAGTAATAGTTATAATAATTAAAATAGTAGATCTTTTTAGAAGTATATTAAATAAGCTGAAAATAGCTTAGTTTCTAGTAACTATTTGAGTTATATTAGTAATATATTAAAAACTAATTCTATATAAATCAGTTTAAAAAACTATTATAGTATTAGAAGCCGTTTTAATTCTAAAACTTACTATTTCTATTTTAAAACTACTATCCTCTATAATTAGTATTATATTAAACTTATAAATTTATAATATAAATTTTATACCTATTACTATTACCTATATCTATAATATATAATTTAACTATTAGTCTCCAAATCTTTCTAAAACTATCTATAAGTTTATAAAAACGAGTTTCTATTCTAATAAGTATTAATTAATTAAAACTTAAGTCTTTAAATTAGAATAAAAGCTACTTGTTATTATTTTTAAGCTTATTTATAATAATCTAAGCTTTCTTAGTAGTCTTTATAGTTTTCAATTAAGAAGTTAAATTAGTAGGTATAGTTATTAATATAATAGAAATAAGTTAGCTAATTAACTATTTTAGAAGAATTTAATCTCTAGTTTATTAATATAGTTAATATTTAAAGAAAGCTTAAGATATTTCAACTAATTAAGAAATCTTATAATAAAGGTTTCTAGTAATCTTTTTAAAAGTTAGAAGTAGGAGTTAGTATAAGGAAATATAAATAAAGTTTGTATTAAATAAAGTAATATCTCTATAGACTCTTACTTTCTCTTAAATGTTATTTATAATGATTAGTTGTATTGAAGGTCTTTGATCTATTTAAAGTTATATACTTCTTAGGACTTTTTAAAGGAAGCTATACTTAGTAGTTAGCTCTTACTTTATTTACCCTCTAGATACTACTAATACTAAAGAACTATTTAAATAGAAGAAACCTTAAGTAGTAAATATAGTTAGTTAATATAATAACTAATAAATAGAATATATATATACCTATATTTATTATAATTACCTTTTAGGGGATTATAGTTAGTTATATAATACTAATACTAACTGGCTAGTAATACTTATTACTAGTTGTTAGTAACTACTAGCTATTTATAGCTACTAGTAAGAGCTAATAACTAGTAGTAGTTACTACGCTTAGTTTATATAACTAGTAGGAATACTAGTTATAATTACCTGCTATAGGATTCGAACCTATTACTCTTCTTGTAAAATAGTAAAAGCTAGCTAGATATTAAACTACTACGTCAAGCGGGAGTTATTTATAATAATTAAATAATTAACTATTCTTATTAAGTTATCTAAAGTTAGGTTAGTACTATAACTTATAATACAAAACTTCTTATTAAAATTATAGCTAGCTATAGGATTAGTAATACTATAGATTCCTATAAAAATATCTCTAGTATTCTTTTAAATATACATATTAGCTATTATAATTTTAATAATATATTTATATTATATATTATAATAAAAAGAGATTTTAGTAATTATCTTATATTCTAGCTTATTAGAAGTTTTTAATATAGCTTTATAGTTATTTAGGAAATTAGAAATACTATTTCTTATAAACTTAGAAGTATTTTCAGATTAAAGAACTATTCTTACTATTATTAGCTAGGTTATAATTAGTTTTAAAAGTATTATGAATTTTCTTATAATTATTAGGTAGTTAAGTAACTTATTAGGAACCTATATAAGAAGTATTTAAATACTATAGTTTTCTTTATAGTTAAATAAAGAAGTATTTCTAGATTTATTAAGAATAGCTATTATATAAAGTTAAATGTTCTCAAAAGTTAGTCTATTAAATAAAAGTCTTATTATAATTAAGTAAAAAGGTTTAAAAACTTTCCTTTTATTATTAATTTACTATTTAATAGTTATTATTATTATTATAATATTTTTAAGCCCTTTTCAGTATTAATATATTATCATAGAGTGAATCTTTTCTAATAATATATATAAAAACAGCTTCCTTAATTAAAGCCTATCTTCTTAATATTCTTTCTTTTAGACCTTTTAGAATGTTTAATTTATATTTCTATATAGAATTAGATCTATAAATCTATCTATCTATTACTTATATTAGTTTTCTTAAAAACTAAACCTATATCTATTATATTCTAATCTCCTAGCTATTTCAATCATAATTTATTATATAATAATTATATATCCTATTATTTCTCTCCATATATCTTCTTCTTTTATTTTTAAAGAATATATTTCTTTATTAACTTATTTCTTCTTTTTAAATTATCTTACTACTTCTTAATAAGAATTAATAAGTTAGTCTTATTAGATTTATTAGTTTTATAAAATTCCTTTAAAATCTTCTATTATATTAAAATAAGATTATTTTTTATCCTTCTATTATTTACTATAAATTAAAAATACCTATTTTAAATTAAACTTAAGAACTAAGCTTTACTTTATAAAAAAATAGATAGGTCTTTAGGTTTCTTATATTACTTATAAAGTCTTTTATACTCCTCCTAATTTATAATTAGAATATAGTTATAATTCTTTATTATTTATTACTATTGAATCTATGAATACGCTTATTATAATTATTTAATATTTAAAAAGCTTCTATATATAAATCTTAAGGTCTTTAGTATTATCTAATAGGTTAAAATAATAATATTATATTATATCTTCTAACTTTAACTTATTTAAAATAGTATAAAAATACCTTTTTATTCTAATCTATAAGAAACTAAAAAGAAATAAATCTACCTCTAGGTATTATTAAGATAAATACTAGCTACTTAAACTAGAATAACTAAAATAAATAAATAAAATAACCTCTTCTAAACTTAATCCTAGAGTAATAGAAAATAGAGGGAAAGATCTAGAAGAATATATTAAATAAAAAGTATTATATTTATAGATCTATAGTATAAAAAGTATTTCAATTATAAAAGTAGTATTCTGAAATCTAAAGAATAGAGTAGTAGGTGAATTCTATATCTCCTGCTACTATTTAGAAGATAAATACTATAGATATAGGCCTATAGCCTATATGCATATACTATTTATATAATAAAAAAAGCCTTAGGCCTAGGCTTATCATAATATATATCAAATGACATACTAGTTATAGCTATAATAAAGGTTCATAAGAATCAGCCTTTTATTTATTTATTAAATAAAACTTTGTATAGGTCAAAATAGAACCTTAAGCTTTAGTATTTATGCTTTAAATCTATTTTATATAAAATTAGTTTTAAAGTATCTCCCTATAATAAAAGAATATTTATACTTAATATTACTCTTAATAAAAGTAAATATTTAGCTATTTTTATATATTATATTAATAATACACTATTAGGAATTAATCATTCTACTACTTTAGAATATATTTATAACAATCTTAAAATAAAATACAAATCTAAGATTGAGGAGAGCTTAATACTATTTTAAATAATAATTTAATTATTAACTATAAAAACAAAAGTATAGAAACAAATTAGTTCAAAAATACTAATAAACCTCTTACTAAATTTAATAGAAAGGATATCTATAGTTTTAATACTCTAATAGATAATAAAGCTAAATTCTTTATTAATAAGGATAATACTACTAAAGAAGAAATATTAAAATATTAAAAAGGAGTAGAAGCTTTATTATATTTAGCTTTAAAAACTGGGCTAGATATTACTCTAACTATTACTACTTATTCTTAATATTCTTTAAATCCTTCTAAAGAATATTTTATTACTCTTAATAAGATATAGGGTTATTTCAAAATGAATCCTAATTATAGATCAATTTATAACTATAATAATATTAATCTTTTTAACTTATCTGGATTTATAGACTTAGATTAAACTAGAGATATTAATAATAGAAAATCTACTTCAGCATATATATTTTACCTATATTTTTATAATACTATAAATTATAGTGTAACTATATAAAGAATAGTAGCTTTATCTGCTTATAAAGCTAAGTATATAGTTCTAATAGATACTACTAAAGAAGCTATTTACTTATATAATAGCTATAGTTTTATTAATAAAACTTTAGGATTTAAGGCTATTAATAAGCCAATTATCTTTATAAATAATCAATTAGTTAAAAAGCTTGCTAAAAATACCAAATTCTATACAAAAGCTAGGTATATTAATATTTATTATTACTATATTAGAAATCTTATTCAAGAAAATCAGATTAATCTCTATTATATTAATATAAATAATAATATAGCTAATTCTTTAACGAAGCCTTTAGGCTAAATTAAATTTAATAATATTATTAAGAAGATCTTATAGAATAATTTTGATATTTAGCCCTCTTATAAAAGAAATAATCTTAATAGTCCATTTTCCAAAGATTAATCTTTTCCTTCAACCCTTTATTAATTTTAAGTTCTTCTGATTTTTCCTGATTTTTATTTCTTTTATTTTGAAGTCTTTTCTTTTAAACCTTTTCTAAGTTTTTAGCTTTTTAGACTTTAATCTTTTAAAGATTTTTCTCTATTTTTCTTATATAGCTTTTAGAGTTTTTACTACTTTTTAAACTATAAAAGATTTATTTATCTTATATACTTTAAGGGGGGATATTAGAATTCTAACTATTTAGCTATTACTTATACTCATCCTAATAACCTATTTTAGGTATTTAAAGGTTTAAGTATTCTCTTTTACTCTTATAACCCTATACTTTCTATTTATTATAGAGAATTAATTATTAGAGTTAAAATTATACTATTTTAATTATATATACTCTAAATTGATCTAATTATAATATTAGAAAATTTAGTAAATAGACTACTTAGTAGCCTAAGTAGAATAGAGCTGAAAGCTCTATATAACGTAAAGTTAACCTTTTTAAAAATAAATTCTATTTAGATATTAATACTACGAAGTTCCCTACTTTCTATAGAATCCAAACTTCTTATTATTATTACTATTTATATTAATATCAGTACTATTTTCAGATATTATTCTAAATGACTTATTCTTTAATGATTGAGAGTCGTCAATTCCCCTTGACCTTTTACTAGTTACCTATTACTAGTTCAACAAAAACTTTATACTATTACTATAAAATCTCTCTATTACTAATATAAATTAACTTATAATCTCTATATAAATGTTATAAGACTTAGCTTATTCTTATTAGTAAAAGGTTTGAATACCTTTGTCAATTAACTATAACTAATATATAAATAATATTTACATAGATATAAATACTCCTAATATAACTGAATAGCTTTAAAGACTTCTATAATTATATTATTATCATACTTTAAAGTTTCTAATAATTAGTATTATAATAGTGTATTAATATTAGAGTATTATCTAATTAATTCCCAATTACTGATATTATTAATTTCACATAGTAACTTAAAGGTCAGCTAGACGATACACTACTTATTAATTATAACATTTGAAATAGTTTTATCAAAACCTATTCTAATAAACTAATAGGTTTAATTTTAATTGCTATAATTAGCTCTTTTTATACTTATTCTATAGTACTTCTTCTATAAATAGCTATATAGATTTCAAGGAGATTTCAGTTCTATTATAAAAGATATATAGAAACAATAGTATATAGAACGCCTAACTCTTCATACTTCATTTCATTCTATTTTGAAAAGGTTTATAAAAGTTCTTTTACCTTATAACTTTAGTAATTACTTTTAACTATATATACTAAACTTTAATCTAAATAAAGCTCTTCCTAATTATTACTAGAAAGTCTTTAACTACTATAAAATTTAATATAAGAACTAGGGGTAAAATTATCTATAATACTAAGTAACTTTATTACTACTTTAACTTGTAATAAACTAGTATTGATAAATACTATTATTAAATACGATTTCTAGTTGAATCTATATATAGGGTAAAGAGCTTAGATACTATTCTAAGTACAGGGTAAAAGTAACTAAATAATTCGTATAAGAATAGTTTATTTAGATTACATTGGAAAAGTTTTATTAACACTTAAAAATAGATTCAAAATCTAGTTTGGAAATACTTTATATATTGAAGGATTTCTTATAAATATATTTAATAGAGAAAGATTTTATTTTAATAAAAGATATTTCTAAATAAATAATATTATAAGTTTTAGTGGGATAATCTTTATATACTAAGCTCTACTGAAGTAAGTATTTCATTCTACAGAACTAGTAGAATATTATTACTCTAATAGTATTATTTTGTATTTAATAGAAACTAGATTTAGAATTATAACGTTAAGAACTGAGTTATTTTCAATATTAAGAGATAAAGTAAATAATCTAGATTTATCCTTGTAATATATAGTATATATATATATATATATATATATATATATGTATATATATAC
>AMCV02000013.1:1598453-1642314 GCA_000350065.2 Colletotrichum orbiculare MAFF 240422
CGAAGTTTATATATTTTACTTCTATTAAATATATTTATTATAAGATCTATTTAAAATATAGTAATAAGGTAACTAGTAGAAATAGTTTCTTAAGTAGTTTAAAATAATACTAAAAGTTCTATTTTAGTTATTAAAATAGTAATAGTATTTTATTTATTAGTTTGCTATATGATTAAATTTCTAAAGAAATATATAGTATATACTTAAGAATTCTTTTAATTAGTATTATTATCTATAAAACTAGTATTTATAGTAACTATAAAACTATTAAATAGATTTCTAGTTTTATAATTAAACTTAAAATAAAAGTTTTTTATTTTACTAAAATATTATATTATTTATTTAATTTCTATATAGTAGTTATCTAAGGGGTTTTAATTAAAGTATAATAATTAGCTTACTATATAAGTAATATCTAGTCTTATTATAATTATAATATAATTAATAAAGTTAATATCTTATTAGTAATATTTAATCTCTATATAAGAAGCTTAATTATACTATAATAAGAGTTTTTTAGTTTTTAGAAGGGTTTTGAAGTATTTGACGTATTATATATATTTTATGAAATACTTAAGGAGTTTTTCGATATATACTACTTATAAGAACTATAGCTATTATACTACTTAATCTCAAATAATTTTAATACTAAGAAACTACTATAGGTTTTTACTTCTCTTAAAATAATACTTCTTTTAAAAGTCTATTAATAATATAAGTATTTTAGATATATTTTCTAAAGGGAAAAAGAATATATAGTTATTAATATAGAAAAAGAAGATAATATGCTTTGTAAACTAGTAATCTAGTTTTTCTATAGTAAATTTAAAGTTGAAATACTTAAGGCTAGTTTTTAAATAGTATTACTATAAGAAGGGAGACTTCTATAAATTATATAGTATTTTATTAAAATAGTAGATCTTGTCTAGTATTTAGTAACCTACTAGTATCTCTATATAAAAATTTCATTAAGTACTATATATATAAAAGTATTAATTATATCATAATAAAATAATTTAAAATTAAAGTAATTAGTAATTACTATAAAAGTTTAAAATAATATACTTATTAGAATAATTATATAGTCTTATAGTTATCTTATAACTATTAATTTCTATAGATAACTAGTTAAGTTTTAATTTTTAAGAGGTACTTATATTTGTCGAGCTTATAGGTATAAACTTAGTAGTATTTTAAAACTTTCGAATTTCTTATAAAAATCTTACTAATTTTACTCTAAGAATACGATTTAATATAATTCTTAAGATAAACCTATTTAGTTATTATTATAGTTTTAATATATAGATAAATAAGTACTACTAAGTAAGATATAAGTAATAGTAATAGTTTCTACTATAGGACTTTTAGAATAAGAGTTTCTATTCTCCTATATTTTAAGTATTCTCCAATATCTAATTTACATTATAATTAAAATTTATTATTAAAAGTTATAATATCTATATTTTAGAATTTTTAAAAAAGTTAAATTTTTAGGACTCTTTCTAGTTAACTATTTATATTATTCTATAATTATAAATAGGAGTATTTTAAAATATTTTAAAGTAACTAAAAAATATTAGTTAGAAAAGTAGTTTTAAATAAAGATCTCTTAGTAATTCTAGTATAGTATTTTATCTATCTTTTATACTTAATTCTTTCTAAAAATACTTAAATTCTTTATTTCTCTATAGTTTTATTTATATAAATAAGATTGTAGAAGAATATAGTAAGTAACTCTAGAGGGATTATTAATATGAATTTTATAATTCTAAATAGTATTTTATAAGGTTTTAAAGTAGCTACTATATAGATATAAGATTTCGAATTATTATAATTACTTCTTGTTTTAGTATAGACTACTTTATCAAACTTTTTACTAAGGTTTAAGTGAGTAGTTAAGCTAACTTTAAGTAGTTTTACTATAGGTATCTATTTTTATAACTAGTAAGTAATTTTATTAAAATTAAACTATTTAAAATTATTTTATAAAGAAATTAAATTCTTATTAAAGAAGAGGGTTTTATTAAAAAAGATATTATAAATTATTATAATTTTATTTTAAACTAGGTTTTATACTTAATACTAATTAATTAAAATGTAGCTAATTAAAAAATTAATAAGAGTATACTTCTTAAAGTATACAAAATAGTTATACTTAAGTTTTATATTTATAGTAAGAATAAAATATTTATAATTATAAGTATAGAAGTAGGTTAAGTCTAGTTTTATAGTATTATTCTTTTAAGTAGTTTTATAAAGTTTCTAATATAATATTTACTAACTTAAAGAATATATTAATATTTAGTTATAAAAAAATACTACTACTTATAGGGTTTTAAATTAGAATTTGTAAGGTAGTTTACTCTTATACTTTATAATTCTTATATATATTTTAATAATTACTTTAATATATTTAACACTTCTATTTTAGCTTTAGATATATAAAGCGGATAATTTAAAATATATACTTTAAGAAGTTAGATTATATTTAAAATTCTTATACCTAGAGACTTTATTATTATATTTAAAAACTCTAATATTAATACTATACTAATATTTAAGGAGTATAATAAAGCTTTCGAATACTTTTATAATAATAGTTCTAATATAATTAATAAGATAGAAGTCCTAGGAGTAATTAGTAGCTCTATTTATAAATATTAGAGTTAAGGTATAGCTACTATAGTTCTAGTAATAGAAGTAGAAATTAAAAGTAATATATTTCCTAGGAGTAGTATATAAAGTATTCTTATATTCTATATAGTAGATCTTTTATTTTACTTTATTAATACTATAAACTTTATATATTTTTTAAGTAAGCTAGTATTTATTATATTTTAAATAGCTATTAGTAATTTAAATACCTTATATAGTTAAAATAAAATAGTTAAAAAACTTTCTATTAGGATACCTTAGCTATTAGTATTAAAGCTATTTTTTTTTTTTTAGGAATCTTTAAATAGTATCTATAGTATACTACTAGTAGTAGTAATATTTAGGAGAAAGTTTATATTATACTAATTATACTATTAAAATATTTAATTTCTTATGAGGTATATAGTATTTAAAGACTTACTAATTATATTAAATATTAATAGTTATAATTTTAGAGTAATTATTTTTTTATAGTTAAAATAAGTAGTTTAGCTTAGTATCTTACTAGTAGTTTTATTTTTATAATTATTAAAAAGAGATAAGGTTTATAATTAGAGTAGTATAGAAAGTAATATTATATAGGTATAATTTAACTTCTTTATTTTTACTAGTTATAATAAAGATTTTAGTATTTTTATAATTCTTAATAAGTATAAGCTTTATATTATATTAAATATAATTTCTTATAGGAGTTTTTTAAAGAGTTATAAAATATTTTATATTTTAGAAGATATAAATTAAAATATTTAAATTAAAGATAAAAGAGTTTTAAAAAGAATATTATTAAGGTTTCTTTTTATAATATATTTATTATATAGTATTATAACTACTTTAGCTAGAAAGCTAGCTATATAATTATTATTACTTAAAAATCTTAACTTTCCTAGAGAAGTCTAGATTTAAAGCTAGTAACTATTTAATCTTCTCTTTAGTTAAAATATTTAGTATTTAGTTTTTATAAGTTAACTAAAAGTATATATAGTAATAATATACTAAAGTATAACTTAGCTTATACTTTAAAAGGTATAGGGGTTTATCTAAGCCTTAGAAGTATCTCTTATTACCTTAAGAATTTACAGTAGTAATTAGAACCTTTATAGTAGTATTAAAAATACTATAGCTAATCTTATTATATAAGAAAGCTTTAGGGAGACACTAGATCATTTTTATAATAGTTAAAATAATTTTTTCTAGAAGTATAGAATTTAAATAGTTTTAGATTATAAATATATAGTTTTACCTATAGGATTTAATTAGTAAGAAAACTAGTAAAATTATAAAGTTGTAGATTTAAAGTATTCTAGTAATAGAAGGAGTATAGTTAACTACTTAAATTTTATATATAGTATCTTACTATTTTTAAAACTATATTTTAGTAGTTATTTTTATAGTTAGACATTTAAGTCTAGGGGACTGAAGTATCTTATAATATATTGAAATAGTATTTTAGAGGCATAAGTTATTTATAATACTAAAGTAGTTATAGAGGTTAGTAGCCTATATTACTATATTTTCTCCTATATAGTAATATTAGTATTAGAACGTCTTATTTATATACTTAAGGATCTAAATTATTATATAGGCTTAGTTTAATTATTTATATTAATATTCTCAAGCCTTTAAAATATAGAAGCTATAGAAAGCTATATAGGCTTTTAGACCTTTCTCTATAAAATTTATAATATTTCTTATATAAATTTCTTTAGTAATATTTATAAGGAATTATTAATTTTCTTTATAGTTTGCTTTTATAAAAACAGAGTTTTTAAGAATACTTAATTTAAGTATTTTAATAACCTATTAGTATTTCCTAGCTTTTAGAAAGTTATTTAAGAGTAGCTTTTAAGGAGGTTTTAAAAAGAAGTTTTAGCAAATAGTTATTTTAAAGTTAAAGTAGTCCTATAGGTTGTAAGCTTTAGCTTCTACCTAAAAGGTATTATACTAAGTTAGTTACTAATTAGTTTTTTTAAAGACTAAAAGAAGGGTGTGTTTAGTAGATATTTTAATATTTAAGATATATTAAATTATTATAATATATATATTTTAGCCTAGTAGCTCTTCAGTATTATAAGACTCTTAATTATTACATATAATTAGGGGGTAAAATCTAGTATGTATTATATATAACTAAATATAGCTATGCGTGCTATGTAAGGCTCTATTTCGAGCGGTTTAAGTGGGGCGAGGCCTATGGAGATAGTACTGGCGCCTGAGGTTTAGCCGGTGTAAACTCTACTTCTTAAGCGTATTATTTCTAATATAAGGAGAGTTTAAAAAATAATAC
The DNA here is from genome assembly GCA_000350065.2 of Colletotrichum orbiculare MAFF 240422. Classification (NCBI taxonomy): domain Eukaryota; kingdom Fungi; phylum Ascomycota; class Sordariomycetes; order Glomerellales; family Glomerellaceae; genus Colletotrichum; species Colletotrichum orbiculare. The sequence continues at coordinate 1,603,393 of AMCV02000013.1, forward strand.
AAAGAAGCTAGTATTATAGTATACTTAGAGATGTTTTAATACTTCTTTTATATATTTTAGAAGTTGTTATAATAAGTATTATTTAAAGATATTTAGAAGACTAATATATTAAGAATATTATAATAAATAATATTACCTATTTGACGTAGTGGTTTAATGTCTGGCTGGCTTTTACTATTATATAGTAAGAATAGTAAGTTTGAATCTTATAGTAGGTAACTATAACTAGTAGGTATATACCTTCTAATTATATAAACTAAGTATAGTAACTACTACTAACTATTAGCTACTACTATCAGCTATTTCATAACTAGTAACTATTAATAGGTAGTACTAAGTATTACTAGCTAGCTAGTATTAGTATTATATAACTATAATTTTTTAAAGAAGTAATTATAATATATATAAGCCTATATATACCTTCTATATTTATCAGCAATCATATTAACTAACTATATTATACTACCTAAAGTTTCTTCTATTTAAATAGTTCCTTAGTATTAGTAATATCTATAAGGTAAATAAAGCAAGAGCCAACTACTAAGTATAGCTTTTTCTAAAGGGTCCTAAGAGGCATGTGACTTTAAATAGATCAAAGACCTTCAATACAACTATAACTCGTAAATAATATTAAATTCAAAAGTATTATAAGACTGTTATCTATTACTCTTATTTCTAAGTACTTTCTAATCATTTATTTAGATATTAATAAAATAAAAAACTAGTTAATATTACCCATTAGCAATATAAGAAACATTAGATAGATATCTAGATATATAATTACTTAAGTAACTATAACTACTATGTATCTTAGAAATCTAAAGAGAAAGCTATTTAATTACTAAAAATAAGACTGAAAATGTAAAGGAGAGGAATAACTATAAGAAATAATATAAGAAAGAAACATATATATTAATTAAATAAAGTAGATATTACTGTTTACTTAATGAAAATAATAATTGTTCTTTTTCGATCTATTCTCTATAGAACACTAGGAGAAAATACCATTCTATATATCAATAAGTGTATAGAATAATAACTTATAATACCTATTTTCTATTCTTTATTATCTCTATCATTTACTAGTAGTATATTTATACAACTATATTTAAATGGATTAAATAAACAGTTATATTAATTTTAATAGTCTTTCTAATTTTAGTTAATTACATTACTCCTATATATATTTATATATATTTAACTATGTTTAGTCTGTCTTAAGAAATTATTAATAATTTAAATTCAAAGATATATATAAAACTCTACTAAAGAGAGATTTCTACTTAAGGATTATAGTTTATCTAATAAGTATATATATTTCTAAAGATATAGTTTTTAGAGATATACTTATAATTAACATATAATATCACTATATTCATTATAAATATTCTTCTGATTTATAACTTTAGAGTATATCGTCTTCCGTAGATCCTATTTATACTTCGAGAGAAATATAAAGTAATTAGAATATAATAACTTGAATTAATGAATATAGAGGAATGTTGTAATAAATAGGAGGAAAGATATTAATTAATATATACTAGAAGGTTAGATTGAAATAATTATAAGAACAAGTTATACTTCTTAATAAAGAAATAACTATTAATAATATATATATATACTATTATATATGAACATAAAAAGAATAAGCCTTCTTTTTTAAAGACTTATAAAATACTTATTAATAGGGTTTCTGAAACTAAGAAGAAATATATTTTAATATGATAGAAGAAGTAGTATTATCATGACTTAAGGATTATCTTATGAGTAGAAAGATATATTTCTTTATAAATGGAGAAACTATAAGGGAGAAGTTAGTAAAAACACTTAATAAGGATAGATTAATTTTATGAATAAAACAAAGTATTAAATATAATAAAGAAAGTTATTACTACTTAAGATAGAAAATTAAGAAAACTATAAGATATATTAAATAGCTCTTAAACATTAGAAAGTTTATACTTATTATAAGATGATAACTCCCTATATTAAATAGCTCAAGAATAGAAGTAACTCTAATTTAAATAATACTATCAATATTAACTATTAAAGATATATTAATATCAAACCTATAGCTAGTTAATTAAATACCTAGATAATTATATTTATATAAAGTTTCATTATAAGAAATAATTCTAATTGGAAGGTATAATAGTTAGGGTTATAGAAACCCCTAGGGCTTTATATATATTCTAAGAGAGGCTACTGGATATTTCTAAAGTAATATATTATTTTGATTAATCTAATAAAAAACTAAAAGTATTATTTAATAAGGTCTATTAATTAAGTAAGAGGTATATAAGTAAAGATTACAATATCTTTAGAAATAAAATAAAGATCTTTATTATTAAATACATTAGTTTTGATAGTAAATAGAACTTTATAGGAGGAGGATTGAACAATATATTAACTAGATTTATATATATTAGCTATAGCGTTGAATGTCGGAACTGGGGGCATAATTGTCTACAACAATAGGTAATTTCATTACCGTTTTAACTAGTTGTAAGCTAGTATTAGCACGAATACTATTATCGGGTAGAATTTATAGTTAAATCTATATATAGGGTATAGAGCTTAGATACCATTTCAGGTACAGAGTAAAAGTAACCAAATATATATATATATTGAGATATTAATCTTATTAATGGAAAGTAATTTTCTAATTATTTAAACAATTTCTGTGATTCGAAATAAATTTGAAATTCCTACAACTATTTATAAGTATCATAAAGAATACAAAAATATAGATCCTAAGATATTTATTGAAGATTATAACTATATCTATATAATTAAGATATTTGAAGTAATAATAATTAGGATTGTTTTGTTTAGATATATCTATCTAAATTTCTAAGATTTATAAGGAAAAGTTAATCAAGAAATATAAATAGCTATATGCTGAATATATAATACAGTTAATATCTTCTATAATATTATAAGTAGAATAAAACTAATTATTAATAAATTATATAAATAAGTTATAGAACTCTTTAGAAGTTAATAATAATAGTCTAAATAAAAGAATAATTATATTATAAACTATAGTTTATTTCTAGCTAATTATATTTATAATACCTAAAGATATAGCTAGTTCTTCCAACTATTAGTAGTTATATTAACCTTTTCATTAATTAAATAATAAATAATAATATTTTAAATTTACTTTATAACACCCGCTTGACGTAGTAGTTTAACGTCTAGTTAGCTCTTACTATTACGGCAAGAATAATAGGTTCGAATCCTATAGTAAGTAATTACGACTAGTATTCCTACTAGTTATATAAACCGCATAGTAACTACTACTAGCTATCGGCTACTACTATTAACTATTAATAACTAGTAACTATTAATAGCTAGTAATAAGTACTACTAATTAGTTAGTATTAGTATTATATAACTATAATCCTTTAAAGAAGTAACTATAATAAATAGACTTATACTTTCCCTATTTACTAGTAATTATATTAACTAACTATATTATTACTACCTAAAGTTTCCTCTATTTAAATAGTTCCTTAGAACTAGTATTATCTATAGAATATATAAGGTAAGAGCTAACTATAAAGTATAACTACCTTTAAAGGGACCCTAAGAGGCATATGACTTTAAATAGATCAGAGACCTTCAATACAACTACTATCTATTATAAAATCTACTTTATAACAAACCTTGAGATACAAATATATATAGTGAGTATTAGGTAAAATATAGTATTAAGGTTACTAAAGCTATAGTAGTAAGTAAGTAAGTAGTCGACTTACTTATATAGACTAATAAGAATAAAAAGATTACTATATAGATTCATTTCTATAATATGTAGTATATATATATATATATATTATAACCTAGATAAAGATTTTACAAAGAGAAATAACTAGTTGTATACTATTTATATAGTTAGGTAATTATAATATTTACTAATTATAAATTAATACTAATTAATAATATTCTACTACTATTAGTATTATTCATTAGTATTCAATTCTAAATTAATAAGGAATACTCTAAAGAGATAAGATTATATTACTTTTCAAGGAAACCCCTAGAAGTCTATAAAGTAAGAACAAGCAACTTAAAGTTATTATAACTATCTATTACTATGAGATATGAATATAACCCCTAGAAGCCTATACTGTAAAAATAGAGAGAAAAAGGCAAACGCATAATATCTTATTAACTTAATATTATTTATAAATGTTATATAATAAACTAATAATTAGGATTTCTACTAACTTATTAATATAAGAGTATAGTAATGAATATAATATAATTAATATAAATAAAAGAGAAGAATCTATAGTATATTACTATCTCTTACTACTATCCCCTAGAACTTTATATAAATCTAATAAATAGAGAGATAATAAGAAATTAACTTAATAATTATAATACTATAATACGCTTTCTCCTAATAATTATAGTATAAAGACTAAAGACTATCTAATCTTTACAATCTAAACTATAATATTTAAATTCATTTGAAACATAATATTAATAAGAAGAAGGAATCTTAAAAGAGGAACCTTACTTATTTAGTAAGAGGATCCTAAAATATAATATAGAAAAACTAGTAATATAAAGTGATAGTAGATACTTTTATAATACTTCGCCTCTATATAATATATATTTATAATAAGTATTTCATAAAGATATTGAGAAAACTAGTAAGGTTATAATAGTATAATAAATAATACTAAAGTTTAAAATGTTATAAAACTATTATCTACTATTCCTATCTTTAAGTACTCTGTAAGTATTTACCTCTATATAAATAATATAGAAAGTTAATTAATATTACCTATGAATAACATAAGAAGTGTTAGATAGGTACTTTAATATATAACTATCTAGCTAAATATAACTACTATATATCTTAGAAATCTAAAGGAGAAGATATTTAATACTTCATAATAAGACTCAAGGTATAAAGAAGAAGAAAAATTATAAAAGATAGTATAAGAAAGAAGTAATATATATTAATTAAATAAAATACATATTACTACTTACCTAATAAGTATAATCCTTCTTATTTTTAAATCTACTTTCTAGAGAAAATTAAGAAGGGGTACTACTCTATATATGAGTAGACATATGTAATAATAGCTTATCATACTTATTTTCTTTTATGTCCTTGTATCACTATTTATAATTAGTAGTAGATTCCTATAATCATAATATACAATTATAATTACATAGACTGACTTAATAATTATATTAATATTAATTGTATTTCTATTTAGTCAAACTATACCATTTTATATATATTCCTAAATATAGCAATTAGACTAAAGCTACTTTAAGAAATCTTTGAAACTTTCAATTAAAGAATATATATAAAGTTCTATAAAAAGAAAACATCTACTGAGTAGTTAGAATTTACCTGATAGGTATATATATTTCTAAAGGTATAGCCCTTAGAGAAATACTTATAATTAAAATATAATAAAACTATATTAATTATAAATATTATTCTAACTTATTATTTTACACTAAATCTTCCTCTCTAGACTTTATTAAGAATCTTTAAAAGAAATTAAAAAATCAAAAATAATAATTTATATGCATAAGTATGAGAGAGTATTCTGATAAATAGGAGTAAAGATATTTATTAGTATATATAAGAAAGTTATATTTCAATAGTAAGGAGAATAAATCATACTTTCTGAAAGAAATATAAATATTAATAATATATATATCTACTATTATATATAAAAATAAACAAATAAGACTCCTATTTTAAAGAGTTATAAGATACTTACTAAAAAGCGTTCTAAGACGAAGAAAAAATATATTTTACTATGATAGGGAAAGTAGTATTATAATTACTTGAGAATTAATTTATTAAGAAAAGGATATATTTCTTTATAAATAAGAAGACTATAAAAGAGAAATTTGTAGACATACCTAATTAAAATAAACCAACTTAATAGATAGAAGAAAACATTAGATTAAATTAAAACGGTTATTATTACTTAAGATAGGAAATTAAAAAGAATTTAGAATATATTAAATAACCTTTAAAACTTAGAAGGTTTATACTTATTAAGAGGTAATAACTTTCCATATTAGAAAGCTTAGAAATAGAAGCAATTGTAATTTAGATAATACTATTGATATTAACTACTAAAACTATTTCAATATTGAGCTCTTAGCCAGCTAAATTAAATACTAAGACAATTCTATTTCTATATAGCTTTATTATAAGGAATAATTCTAATTAGAAGAAATAATAACTAGACTTATAAAAACCCCTAAGACTTTATATATATCTTAGGTGAAATTATTAGATATATTTAAAATAGTTTATCTTTTTCAATTAATTATATAAGTGTGAAGGGCTAGATATAGGCTTGTTTAACTATAAGTAGCGTAAAATACTATTTATTTAGAACTAAGGGGTAAAAGAGAATCCTTTATAAATACCTAGAAAAATCTATATATATAATACTACCTAGAGCTTACTAAGGCTTTATTTAGATAAAAAAGTTATTATTAGATACTTAGGTATAGTTTTAATTAGTTATCTAAATATAGTTTATAATATTACCTCCTTCTTCTCTAGTTACTACTTAGTTATAAATTATAATTTAAATTTTTATTATTATTTATTATTAGCCTATATATCTTTTTATATTATTCTAATACTACTATATTTATAATAATATCAACTAGCTTCTATATAAAGTTTATATATTTTTCCTATTTAATAAGAACTTCTTAAGAATACTTTCTATTTATTTAATATATCTTTATAATAAGACTATTATTAACTAGTTATTTAATCTCCTTATTATTATTTACTAATAGTAGTAGCTAGTTATTAATAACTATTTATTTAGATAGGAGATTTATAGTAGTTTTCTAGAGGATATCTATATAGAATTATAAGTAGATAGATTTTAATATACCTCACTTAATAATATATAGTAATAAAACTTTTACTATTATATACTTATAATATAACTAAACTAGTTTCTAGTTTAGTTTTAGTAACTTATAATAAGAAATATTTAATTATATTTTACTACTAACTTAGTACTAATTAGTAGGAAACTAAGTTTTAATTATTTAGACTTCTAACTTCTACTAAATTATTACTATTTTAGTATAGATATATATTATTACTAACTATATTCTCTTAACTAATTTATAAGTAGTATTTTTATTACTACTAGGTATTAGTATTACTTTTTTAACTATTAAGATAAAGTTAATATAATAACTATAGTTTATAAAAAAGGTATTATTCCTATAGTATTATATTACTAATTATAAAAAACTTACTATATAATAAGTAATAAGTCGCCTTAATTATCTTATAACTAATATATAAATACCCTTAAGACTACTCAGATCTCTTAATTATATTAATTTATAGTTTTATCTATTTAAAAATAATAATTAGTATTTAATAGGTATATAATATTTATTAAGCGATAGAACTCCTTCTAGAAGTAACTTACCTAATTAGAACCTCTATTACTTATAATAAAATATAGTATACTATAGAATTTATAATAATAGTTAAAGAACTACTAGGTATAAACTTCTACTTTTATAATATCTATATCTTCTAATATAGGAGTCTTATTTAGTTAGTTTATAATAACTTAGAAGTAATAAGTATTCTATGTTTTTATAAGGAGTAAGTTAGTAATAAAATCTATTAATAAGTTTAAAAATAACTTATTAACTACTAAGAGGGGTTTTAAGAATTCTTTCTTTACTTACTTCTAGATATATATTCCCCTATATATATTATAATTATATATAAACTAGTAGATATTTTAAAACTCTTTAAACTAGAAGAACTAATAGTTTATAATCTCTAATATCTTATTATATTTTAAATATTCTATAGGAGAAGAATTATATAACTCTTATATTAGTTCAATCCTAAACCTATTAAGAAGGCTATGACTGATTTTACTATTTAATACTTATAATTTATTTCTAAAAGTAAGGTATCTTATTATATTAAACGTATATTTAGCAATCTAAACTTTAATATCGAAATTAGAAGGAAAGCTATATTCACCTTATTAAATTACTATAAAGATTTATTAATATAAAAACTCCTTCTTGGTAGTATAATCCTATATCTCTTATAAGTTTAATCTTCTCTTAAAAACCTAAATACTAATAATATTTATATATCTTATTTAAAATCCTATAGGAATAGTAATATTTAGGATAATTTATATTACTTATCCTTATTACTTCTTATTATTTTATCTTTTAGAAATATCTTATTCCCTCTTAAAAAAAGCATTAAGAGCTACTATTTAAATATCTAATTAATACTTGAAGTAGAAGTTATATTAAGATAATTCTTCTACTTACTAAGTCTACTTCTTAATAAGTCGCTATTTTTTTATAAGATATTTAAAACCCTGATAGTTAGTAAAAACCTTAAACCTCCTAGTATTCTATAGTTCTACTTTCTATATTTATAAATAGGTTAGTACTATAAAGAATGCCTTATTATAAATAAAATAGTTAAACTCTATAAGAATTAAAAATTAAAAATAGAAAACTACTAAGTACCTTATTTTAGCCTTATTATCCTAAGTTAATATACTACTTAAAATAAATTTAGAATAATTAGCTTTTATTATAATTAAAATATTAAAGTTAAATGTCTATAAGACTAATTCTATAGTAAAAAAACATGTTAATATAAAAGAAACCTCTTATTATTCTAATCTTTAGTCAAAAGGTATATACTTCTAGGTTAGATAGTTTAGAAGTTTTATAATAATACTATATTATAATATAAAGACTTTATAGCGATTTATAAATCTAAGGAAACTATAAATATTTCTTAATAACCTAAAAAGTAACTAGTTAGTAATAATTTCTAACTTTTCTAAGTTATATAAGAAGTTCTTCCTAGTTAACATAATAAATCTCATTTATTTAACTATTATAATAGAAGACTTATATTTCTTAAAATCTAGCTTTAGTCTTTTATTAATAAGATAGCTAAATATTTAGTATACTTTCTCCTTATACTCTTATTATATACTACTAGTATAGATAAAGATATTATCAATATATACTATTATAAAATTATCTAGAAACTACTATAAGTAATTATTAATATACTATTAAGATATAATAGAAATATTAGTAAGTATAAAAAACTATACTATCTATTTAAAAAGATTATTCTATATTTAAAAAGCTGTTTTTTCCCAATCCATTTTATTAATTTTAATCTTATAGAATATAATAATAATATTAAGTTTAAGATATTAACAAGTTATAGTAACTTTCTAGAAAGTCTCTAATATAAGAAAGAAGGAGTAGTAGTCTTTTTTTATATTTATATTAAGAGCTTTATAATCTATATAGAAATATATCTTTCTATTTAATTTCCGTATAAAGAAAACTAAGATACTAGTAGAAGAATTACTTATTTTAATAAATTTCCTATTAAATAAATCTTCTAAAGTCTTCTTAAGTACTAGAAGCCTTTCTTATAATATACTATGGAAAAATCCCTATAAGAAGTTAGATTCTTATTCCTTATTATTCAAGATTAATAGAATATAATAGTTTATTTCTAGTTGACTAGGGGGTAATTAGTATATTATATTTAAATAGAAGGAATATAGGAACTCTTTTAGAATATATATAGAAATATAATCCCTTAAGTCTACTTCTACTTTTAGGATTAATACTTTCTTAATATTTATTAGACTAATAGATATAACTTAGTAGAAGTTTAGTATTTTACTAATATACTATATAGTATATTAGTAGATAAATATAAATAAATTAGTACTAAGTAGGTAGGCTAACTAGATCTTCTTAAGTCTTATTGATCTATCTTAATATTCTTAATAAGCTATTATACTACTTCTCCTATAAGTTATCTATTAAACCTTAGTATTATAAATAATATAATTATCTTCTATCTATAGCTATTTAAAATATAAAAATAATTAGAAACCTTTTATAATATAAATATAAATCTTCTATATATAACTACTAGTTTGTAATATTAAAATAACTACTCCCTAAGTATTACTAAATAATAACTTACTAATATATCTTCTTATTTATCTCTTCAATTTATTAACTAATAAGAAGTAAAATATCTTTACAAAAGAAGTATTAATAATAATATAAATACTATAACTTATATTAATAAATATATTAATAGAATAGTTTCTATTAATTCTAGCCTTAATAACTGCTAATTACTAACTATTTACTTCTTCCCTCTCTTATTACTTTTTCTATCTTATTACTTCTACTTCTATTAATTCTAAAGCCTAATTTTACTTTGGAGTTACTCTTTTCTTAAATCCTTATTATTATTAAATTTCAGAATACTATCTTCCTAATTATCTCTAATACAATTTATAATAATTATAGTTTTTATAACTTTTATAATAGCCTTCTTATATTCCTATACTATATAGCTCTTATAAATATAGTTTGTTATATTATATTTATAATATTAATAAATATGCTAATAGCTCTTACTATATTCTTTAGAAGTAGAAGAAGAGCTATTAGAATTTTGATATTATTATTACTTTTTAATTATTCTAGTTATTATTATATTACTTCTTATATTATAAGTAGTAAACTTCTAGTAAAGTAATTAGTAGTAAGTAGGTGTCTTTTTTATATATTTGAGTTTCTAAATAAAACTTTAAACTTTTAATAATTAGAGCTTATATTTAATAGGAAAGTTAATTATAATAATTAGTTCTTTAAAATAGGAGAATAATATAGCTTCTAATAAGAAGATCTAGACTATATCTAACTATATATACTTTTTAATATTAGCTAGATGTTTCTTAAGTTATAATAAGAAAATAGTTAGATATTTACTTTCTTTCTATTAGAAGCTCTATAATTAAATAATAATATAGAGCTAATTACTTAGATCTAAGTAAATCTTTTTAAAATAACTAATAAAATTATCTAAATTATAAGAATTCTCTAGTCTTCTAATTATATAGAAAGTTTTAACTACTTACTAGGGATAAGAGTTTAAATAGAAGTAAATTAACAATTAATATTTCTAATTATTTTTTAAGAAATAATAATTAATATTAAGCTTAGTTTTTATATATTAAATTTGTATCTAATATCCTTTCTACTTATTTAATAATATTGAAAATGGGAGAAAAACTTTTTCTACTAATTAACTATTAATAGAAGTATAATAATATTATTAATCCTAAAAGTTAGTATCTTAATAGATATTATTCTAAAAGTTATTAAGATATCTTATTATAAATTATAAATACTTATTATAATAACTACTTAGGAATTACTACTTATTATAATATCTTATCTTATTAATTTATATATAGACCTATTAATCTTCTAATAGAAAAAGTTTAAAATATATTATAATTGCTATTAAAATAGTTTACTTATAGAATTACTTTTTATAGGAATATTTGAAAAGGTTTTAATATCTTCTATTATTCTTTATATTAATAAGTTAGTTCTTTATTATATAATATTATATCCTAGGAGCTTTACTTAATTAAATTATATATTTAATTAGTAGGAAGCTATGTTCTACTTAGTGTTATCTATATAATAAATAAAACTAAGTTCTAAATATATAAAAAGCTAGACTTAAGTTTCTTTAATTATAAATAGTATAAAATACTATTTATTTAGAACTAAGGAGTAAAAAAGAAACCTTTATAAATACTTAGAAAAGTCTATATATATAATACTACTTAGGGCTTATTAGAATCCTACTTAAGTAGGAGGGTTGTTATTAGATATCTAGGTATAACTCTAACTAGTTATCTAGATATAGCTTATAATAATAAGAAAGCTGAAATATTATTTAGTAAGGCATACTAATTAAGTAATAAATCTATAGATAGAAATCATAATATCTTTAAAAGTAAGATATAGATATTTATTATTAAATATATTAGCTATAATATTAAATAGAATTCTACTAAAGGAATATTAAATATATAAACTAAATGAATAAATAGATACTATAAGACATTTATTATATTACTTTGAAATAACTTCTAAATTACTTAAAGAATTATTACAATTACAAATAAATTGAAAACCACTATAGCTTTCTATAATTACTATAAAGAATATAAAAATATAAATCTTAAGATATTTACTCAAAATCACAACTATTTTAATATGATTAAAATGTTTTAAATAATAATAATTAGAATCAGTTTATTTAGATATTTCTTTTTAAACTTTTAAGACTTATAAGAGAAAGTTAATAAAGAGATATATATAATGATATATGAAATATTCAACAGAATCAATATCTTCTATAGTATTATTAATAAGATAAAGCTAATTATTAATAAGCTATATAAATAGATTATAGAGATCTATAGAAACTGATAATAATATTTCAAACAAAAGAATAATTATATTATAAATTATGAATAGTTCTAGTTGACTATATATATAGTAGCTAAAGGTATAGTTAATATATTAACTACTAGTAATTATATTAATTGTTATATTAATTAGATAGGAATAATATCTTAAAATCACTTTATAAGAAGTTTTAAGATAAAGATATATATAGTAAATACTAAATATATTTAAAACTAGTAATAGATTACTAATTATTAAAGTATACTACGAAGGAATATAAAGTAGTAGTATTATATTTTAAAAAGATATTTATAATTAATATAAAGTTAGTAAGAGAAACTACTATATATTGTAATAATATTATATTAGTAGAAATAGTTAAAGATAGATTCATATAATAATATAAGTAAGATGTTTAAAGAAACCTTCATAAAGATTTACTTTATAACTGTAAATAGTACAATCGAAATATTCTATCTTAAGGAGCTTATAGAAATCTTCTAAAGACTATACTTATTATTACTTTATAATACTAGTTGAATGAGAGATCTTTCTAGTTTTAAAGCTTTCTAAAACTAGATTTAAAAGTATCTTCTTTAATTTAAGAAGCAGAAGACTATTTATAAAGAATATATTATAATTAAAAGCTTTGGAGAAAGTTATACCTAGCATTTAGTTTATCAAAGTTACTTTGAAAGTAAATATAAGATTAAGAGATAAATAAGACTTTATAAGTCTTAATATAATTTAAATTCCTATATTATTTAGAAATATTAATCTTAATATTATATTAATAGCCATTCTATTTCTTCTTAGTCTTCTTAATATGATATAATTCTAAATCTACTTTAATAATTTTAATAAGATAACTAAATAGAAAGAAGTACTTTTATCTGAAGAAAGATATAATAGATACTTATAGTTTTTAATTTAGGGCATTCTTAAAATTAATACTATTAATTCTTTTATAGAAATAGAAATATAGTAGCTCTTTAAGAAGTCTAACTATTTCCAAATTTAAAAGTTAAATAATAATTTTAATAGAATAAGCTGAATAATAACTATTAGTAAAATTGAAGTAATTATCAAGAACTACTATTTATACTAAATAAATAGTAAGGTATTATATTACTTTGAGTTTAGCTTTAAAAGTAACCATAAATCTAATATGGAAATTATTATTCATATTATATATTTTAACAGTAATAAACTTTTACTATATACAATAGAAATATTAATAGTATTAATAGCTATAACGTTTAGAAAAATATCTCTATAGAAGATGTATAATATATACTAAAAGTATATTAAATCTATATAAATTAAAGTCTTCTAAATCGAATTATTATTAATAAAAGATATAATCTTATTATTAAAAGTTTTAAGAAAGAAGCTAATAATATAAATAGTAGAATAAAGGTTATATTAATTGAAACTAATAATAGTATTCATAAAGTTACATAGTATTTTATCCCTTTATAGAGATTCTATAAGATTAGATATAATAAAGTATTGGAAATATTAAGAAAAGAAGTATTTTAAAGTATAATTAAAATAATTAGTAATATAAGTAATCTTAATAGCTTTATACTAATCCTATTTATCTTAGAAATATACTTATATTTTAATATATGATTACTATTACCTTTTGATAAAATAGGATATATAGCAATTGTCTAAGAAATAATAGAAGGAATCTATAAGATTTCTATATAATACTAGGCTTTAGATATTTTAAATATATATAATAATCCTTCTATTATATCTATCTATTAGCTCTTATTATAATTAGATATATATATCCATTAAGAATATTAGAGTTAAATAGGACATTTTAGACTCACTTCAATTAGTAGTAAGATATATATTGCAAAAATAGAAAATAAGTTTAATACTTTTTAAATGCTAATAATTAAGTTATATTACTAGTTTAAAATTAAAAGAAATCTCAATTAGAATCCTTATAATAATAAAACTATAGAAGTAATTCTATTAAAAGAGACAAGTATAATAATACTACTTAAAGAAAGGCTTAGAAAATAAAGATAATTATATAAAAACAATATCCTTATTGGAAAGATTGGTCTTTTTAATATTATATATTATAATATTTCTCTTATAGTAAAAAAAGTAGAGGTATTAGTTCGAATTATGAACTTTTATTAATAAAGCCTTATTATTATTCTGAATAAATCCTTTAAAGAGGTATATATTAAGAAGTAGTGAATCTTATTAGTAAAAGAGGTTTTATACGTTAAGTATTTTAATATCTAGAAATATAGGTAAATAAGGACTTTTAGCCTTAGATTTATTAACAAAATCAAAAGTACTAATAATCTATTATATATAAAGTTAGAATTAGTCGTCAAGAGATTAAAGAATTAAAGGAAAACTAATATTTTTATATAGTTAGTAATAATATAATAAGTGAGTTATTACTTTATATTAATACTATTAGTAATACTATAATCTAATACTTCTATAAAAGTCTACTTCTATCATATTACTTAAGTATATATAAAAGTAGAAATATAGTTAAATTACTTTATATTAATAAACCTACTTATTAGTTAATAATAGGTTTATTTAGAAAGTATTATTATTGTAAATATATAGTTATTATTTAGCTTTATAAAGTTAGATGTATATTAATATATAATATTTCCTAATTATCATAAAGATAGACTAGAAATAAAGACCTTATTATATAACTTATATTTCATTATTTCTAGACTAAATAATTTATATTTAAATATTATAATTATGCAGATAGATAATACTTTTAACTTCTACTTACCTAAGTTTAATAATAAAGAAGAAGAAGGATTCTAATAGATAGGAGTTACAGTAAAATTAAAGTTAATATTTATAAATAATAAGTTCTTTATATTTAATAGAGATATAATGACTCTAAGAGATAATAATAATATAACTCTTACCTAGAAAGGCTAAGATAAGAAGATTAAACTTATTTATTATATATTTAGTATATTAAGATTAATATATATTAGATAATAAGTATTAGGAATATATATAACTTCTATATACTAATTAGAAATATATTTAACTTTTCTATTATAATTTAATATTAAGACCTAATAGAAGAAGATACAAAGAGGCTTAATAAATACCTTCTATAATAGATAGATCATTCAGAATAAAACCTCATATTTCCTCTTACTATTATTAAAGAGATAGAACTCTATATTTATAATAGTAGATTTTATATTAATAATAAAAATATAATATTTTAGTTAGAATTTATTATTACTTTGAAGATAGAAGAAACTGATCAAGATAATAATATCTTTAAACTGAAAGTTAATATTATTTATTTCTCTTCTATTAAGTTAAAGAGAGTTATATAAAATATACTAACTTCTAAGGTCTAAAGCATAGTTAAAAGAATTGACATAGAATATATAATCTCTACTATCTTTAAATAAGTAACCAAATATTTAAAGATCTTAACAATATTGATATTAATTTATACTAACTCTTATTCTTTTTATAATTACTTAAATAGGTTAGATATTAGTCAGAAGAAGTATTTTATAGTTAGTATAATGATATTCTAATAATTATATAAATAAAGGGAGATTTCCAAAATCTATTAAATTAATAGTAAAAATAGCTTTATAGATAGTATGACTAGAAATTCTAATAATGAAGCCTTTAAAGAATTTATGATAATAAATAAGGTAATAATATAGATAGAGAGATAAGTTATAAGAAGTCCTAATAGTAATAAGAGGAGGAGATAAAGAAAAAGGTATATAAGATAATACGAAGAAGTTAAGGGAAAAGGAAAGAGAAGTATATTATAATAGGAATCTAAGGTATTGAATATAGTATCAAATAAGGCGCGTATTTATAGAGAAATACTATTTACTGTATTTTTATAATCTTTAGTATAATTAAAAGGATTTGTATAATCAGAAGCGATTTCATACTACTTTTATATTTTATGCTATTTTTGTATCTTAGACTACTTTTGCATTTTATACTACCTTTACATTTCACGCTAACTTTAGCGTTTAACATATTTCAGCTACTATAGAGAGTATTATTAATTTTGAATTGAATATAATACTAAGATAGCTAGAACTATAGTATTAAGTGACTAAGTAATCAACTTAGTTATATAAGCTAATAAGAATAAAAAGATTACTATATAGACTTATCCTTATAATATATAGTATATAAATATATATATTATAACCTAAATAGAAATATTACAAATTGGGACAGCTAGTTATACATTATTTACATAGTCAATTAATTACGATATTTACTAGTCATAGATTAATAGTAAATATAAAATATACTTGAAACTAATAATAGAATAGTAATTAATAAAGAATACTACTTAGGAATATAAAGCAATAATATTATACTTTAAAAGAATGTTTATTTTTAATGTAAAGTTAGTAGTAAAGATTGTATTTATCTTAATAATATTATATTAATAGAAATAGAAATAGAAATATTATATAATAATATAAATAAAACATTAAAAGAAGACTTTAGAGTAATTTACTTCATAATAACTAATAGTAAAGTTAGGATAATTCCTTTTAAAAAGCTTATAGAGATTTTCTGAAACTATATGTACCACTATTTTATAATACTAATTAAACTAGAGATTGTTTTGATTTTGAGGTTTTCTAAAGTTATGTTTAAAGATATTATAATAGGCCTAAGCCTAAAGCTTTTTTTATTATATAAGCAGTATGTATATATAGGCCATAGACTTATATCTATAGCTTTTATCTTATAAATAGTAGTAGGAGATATATAATTTATATATTACGCTATCCTTCAGATTTAAGAATACTATTTTTATAATTAAGATGCTTTTTATACTATCAATCTATAAATATATTACTCTCTATTTAATATATCTTTTCAAATCTTTCCTTTTATTTTTCCATTACTATAAGAGTAAGTTCAAAGGAAATTATTTTATTTATTTACTTGAATCATTCTGGCGTAAGTAGCTAGCGTCTATTTTAATAATACCTGGAAGTGGATTTATCTCTTTTTTATCACTTATAAATTAAAGTAAAGAAGTATTCTTATACTATTTTAGACAGCTCAAAGTTAGAAGAAATAATATAATATCAATATTCTAATTTACTAAATAAGACTGAGAATTTCAAAGTTTATAAATAGAGGTTCTTGAAATATTAAATAGCTATAATAAGTCTATTTATAAACTTGTTACTAGTAAATAGTAAAGAATAAAAGTTATATCCTAATTATAAATCAATAGAAAGGTAAAGAAATTGAGAAGTAATATAGGAAATGTAAAGATACATCTATCTTCTTTTTTAGAACAGGATTCAATTTCTAAATTTAACATAGATAAATAGTTTTAATCTATAATAATATAATTAAACAATCAAGAAGAATTTATCTTATTATAATAAAAGATTTTAAAAGAGACTTATAAGATTCAAAAGTCTAATAAGACTAATTTACTAATTCTTTTCAAAGAATAGTAAAATTATTAAAAGAAGAAATAATTTAATAAAGGAATAAGTAACTTATAAATAAAGGAAGGAGATATATGGAGAGAGATAATAGGATATATAATTATTGAATAACAAATTATAATAAAAATAGTTTAGAGATTAAGATATAATACAAATAAGTCCAATTTTTAAGAAGATTAATATAAGAGGTAGATAAGTAGATTTTTAGATCTAATTGTATATAGAAATATAAGTTAAGAATTCTAAGAAGTCTAAAAAGAAAAGTATAAGAAAAATAGACTAAAATTAAAAAGATTATTTTTATATAGATGACTAGAAAGGATTTACTTTATAATGATATATTAATGCTCAGAGAATACTTAAGAATATAATAATAGCATTAATAATTATTAAATAATTAACTAATAATAAAAACTAAAGAGAGACTAATGGCTTACTTTCTATTTTAACTATTAGTAGACATATTACCCCCTAAAGTATAACTTCAGTCTTCCTACCTTCTTACTAATTACTATAGCTAACTCCTAGTTAATCTAAAACTGAAACCTTTATAGCTATAGCTAGTATACTTACTTTATATTAACCTTTTTAAGAATAGATAACTAATAACTCCTTCTATAATAACCTTTCGCCTTTATACTTTTATAACTATTAATATATAATTTAAATATCTCGAGATACTTAATTACTACTAACTATAAGCATTCTATTTAAATATTCATTATTACCTTAATATCTATAATTATAATATCCTTTAGACTAAGCCTTACATACCCCTAAGATAAGACTTTATACTATTAATATAGAAGTTCTCTATTATTAATATAAGCTTACTTATAATTTCTATATAAGTATAATAAGACTTAGCTTTTCCTTATTAGTAAATAATTTTAATATATTAATTAAATATAGTTAATATATATTAAATATATATATAGATATGAATACTTCTAGTAAAATTAGATAGTTCTTAAAGCCCTTATAATTATATTATTATAATACTATAAGGTGTCTAGTAGCTAGTATTATAGTAGAATATTAATATTAGAATATTATCTAATTAATACTTAGTCTCTAATATTACTAACTTAATATAATAGCTTATAGAATAGCTGGATAATTTTCTTTTGAATATCTATAAGCTACTTATTAATCATAATATTTAAGATATTTTATTAAGACTTAGTCTAATATACTAATAGCTTTGATTATAATAGTTATAATTAGATATTCCTATATAATACTTTTTGTATAAATAGTTATATAGATTTTGAGGAAATTCTAATTCTATTATAAAGATATAATATATTATTATTCTAATTATTATGTTATACTAAAGATAGGATATAGAAAAACGATAGATTGTAGAATACCAAGTTCTTATAAGTATTCTATTTTATTCTATTTTTAAGAGGTTTATAAATATTCTTAATCTTATAACCTTAGTAGTTACTCATAATTATATATATTAAGTTTTAGTCTTAATATGATTCTCTCTGATTATTATCATGAGGTCTTCTATTACTATACGGTTAAATATTAGAAATAGGTGTATAATAATCTATAATAATAGGTAATCTTATTACTATTTTAACTGGTTATAAGCTAGTATTAGTATAAATACTATTATTAGATAAATATATAGTTAAATCTATATATAAGGTATAAAGCTTAGATATTATTCTAAATATAGAGTAAAAGTAACTAAATAATAAAAAGAAAGCTTCTAAACTTCTTTACCTAGTTATAATAAGACTTTTATTTAATAGACTAATATTTAAGAGAATTCAATTTTATATAATAGTTATTTTTAATAAATCTAGAGATATTTCTTTATCTAACTCTAAAGGACATTACAATACTCAAGTGCTTCTTATATAAACTTGTAATAATGTACTTAACTACTTAATAATTATAGGAGGATTTATAATACTTTTAAAATTAACTACTACCTAGCTAATAAAAATAAAGATAGTTTTTTAATCTAAAGATACTACTAAGTTTATAGGAAATAATATTTCCAATTTCTTAAAAACCTATAAGGCTATATTGAAAGTATCTAGTAAGCTAAAGTATAAAATAGTTATTAAAGTTTCTTTTTATTATAATACATAGCATAGTTATATTATTGAAATCATAGTAGTTAATAACTATAATTGGAAAAATATTGAAAATACTCTTATAAAGATCTCTAATATTACTAACCTTATAGTTAGGTATAATCCTAATAAGAAGCTATATACTATAAATTATGGTATTAATTTGATTTAAGATAGTTTAATAGGAGTAGTTAATTATTTGATTACTGTAAATCACTTCTAAGGAAGAATAAGAATCTATAAAGATAGTATTTTATTCAATACTACTTTTATCTAAATTTATCTATATTAATTATTCTTCTAAATCTCTAAAAAGATTACTACAGGTTTTTATTTTAGAATTACTTAATTAGTTAAAGTATTTTGGACTTCTTTTAAATATTCATTATTCTAGAAGATGAGGAATCAGACGTTTCTGAGATAATTAATTAGTTAACGTATTCCTATTATATTAATAATTTATCTATTAGTTTAAGTTCTTAGTTAAAAACTACAAAAGTTATAAAGAAAGCTTAGATTATTATAGATAAACTTAGTAAGAATAATATATAACATTTATCTTAATTTAAAGGCTTAAGCTTTAACTAATTAATACTTACTAGGATAGAAACTAACTTCTTTTAAGCGGAGCCTGCATAGCCTCTTCATAGGAAACAATTCCAGCTTTCAGCCCTCTAATTAGCTGACACTAAGCTAGCCCCTATTAGCTACTAGATACTAAGACTAACTATAACTAGTCGACAGTTGAACTATGCTTATATATTAGCTAAATACTGGCTAAATACTAGGTCCGCTTTCCTTCCTCTAGCGCTCATACTGGAGTCAAGCTAGTAAATCTATAGATAGTTTTAGAGAAGCCTGAAGATTAATGATCAAATTTTATACTATAGATATACGTAATAGTAGAAGTATAAAATCTATACTATAGGCTTATAGATTTAATATAATACTTACTTTAGACGATAGTAATTTAGAAGTAGAAGTAGATCGTTTTAGAATTAAAGTAGTTTTTAGTATTATCATAAATTTTAAAACTAGTTTATATAGGATTAACTTATCGTATATTACTAATACAACTTAAATAGTTATGAGAAACTTAGTTGTCGTTGATATATTTAATATATTACCAAGTAGATTTACTATTTTAATTAAGATAATTATTATTATTAGATTAGTAAGATTTATTTAAACTTAGAAAAAATAAAACGTAGTATTATATAGGATAACTATATCAACTAATAATCTAAATATAAAATAGTTCTACTATTTATTACTTAGAGAACTTATATTTATCTAGCTAAAATCTTAATAGTATCTTATAGCTAAATATTATACTTTAAGTTTTAAATATTAGTCTAGAAGTATAAGTAAGCTTAGGCATAATAGTAGTTTATTAGGATAAAACTTGAGAATAAATAATAGACTACTAAAGCCTAATTAATAATACTACTCTTAATAAAAAGCTCAAGAAAAAAGTTGTTTATATAAGAGAAGAACTCAGGTTAGATAGAAGATATTATTTAAATTTTAAATATTATTATGATTGATTAGTTGCCTAAAGAGAAAATTAGAGATATTTTAAAAAGAATCTAAGAGAACATAGGGGTAGGAAAAATTAAAACTATAGATAGGTTAAAGTTAATTAAAGCCTATTATTTATTATATAACTTATATAAACTAAAGACAACTATATTCATAGACTTAATTGTAACTAATTATAGGCTTATATTTATATTGATATTTAGTAATATATAAGCAATAGAATTTATATCTAATAACAAAGAAGTTTTATTGAATATCAAAGGTTTGATTTATATATTAAATATAAAGAAACCTAAACAGATAGAAACCCCTAATCTTATAATTTCTATAAATAAAGAAGATTAGGATTTTATATATTATATCTATTATGCGAAGGTTGATAAGTAAATCTTAGTTTAGAGGGACTATTTTATTATAACTGATTTATATATATCTAAGTTCGTTACAAATATATAAAGACTATAATAAACAAATACTTTAAAGATAAGAAGACTTAAAATATTTTCCTTCTTATAAATAAGGACTTTATAATACTTTATAATAGGATTACAAGGTAAAACTAAGTAATCTAAAAATAGATGGAATATTAGAACTATAAGTATATTTAGCTATACGGAATGATACTATCTCTATCTTTAAAACTACTTGATAATATTAGAACAATATATTTATAAGTTTAATCTAATTAAATAATATATAATTATAGTATTAATATCAATATAATAGGTTTAATAGTGGAGGTTATATTTATAGTAAACTATAGAATAATAATATAAGTGACTATACTTAATTCTATTATTATATACTTCTAGATGAATACTTTATTAACAAGTTTAGTAAGTTTTAAAATCTGAGGAGTTATTGATATAGACTTGGTAATTAATATTATCTGTAAAGAATATATATAAGAAGTTAATTTAGAGTTCTATATTATTTCAATAAGATTAGACTTTTATAGTATTATAAATATTAATCATCTAATAGACTTTATTAAGTAATAATAGAAGATATCTAGTTAAATAATTGCTCTATATCTAATATTAGATTCTTTAGTGTATTTAAAAGGTATATTAGAAACTTTCTAATTCTAGGTGTTTTATGTTTTCATGAAGATAAGAATAATATGAGATGATATTTCAAACTAAGTAATTAGAATACTTTAGTCTAAAGATAATAGGCTTAATATCTTACTATTACTTCATATTCTTAATTTATTAGTAAGGTCCTATAATATTACTATAAATATAAGAAGCTTTAATTTAATTAAAAAGTTATATAGGGTATCCCTTCTTTAAAAAGAGAGAAACTAATAGTTTCTATCAATAGATTTGTATTAATGGAAAGTTATCTTTTTATAAAAAGAAATAATTAATATAAAAAAGAAGAAGTAGAAGAATTAGATATATTACTCTTTAATTTAGACTAGACTTTAGAGGTTTTATAATATAATCATAAGGCTAAGTATTAGAAGAAGTCTAAATATAGCTAGATAATAATCAAGAAATTATTATAATAATTATCAATTTCAAAAAGGAACTTTAAGAAATTTTAGAAGTTTTAATCTACTAAGTAATTAAATTGAAAATTGAAGAGATTTACTATATTATTATACCTCTTGGAAAATATAACTTAGACTACTTATTCTATAGTAAGAAGTATCTTTATAGTTTCTATAAATCTGAATTATTAATTCAACAAATTCTGATAAGAGAAAAGAAGAATTAGAAGAATTCTTATTATTAAAGTTATAAAATGGTAATAATATTTAATACTATATTAATAGACTAAGAACCTTCTAAATATATTATAGTAATGGATATATGAGGAAGACGAATTAAAGATATTAATATATTATATAAGAGAAAGGATAAGAAGAGTAATCTAATAAATAGTATCTTGTTAAATAGGCTAGTTCTAGAGGATAATTCTAAATAAAGACTAAACGTATAAATAGAAATAGAGAGAATTATTAAAAATAATCCTGAAAGATAATTTTTAAATATAATAATATTAAAAGTTTTAAAGATTTATATAGAGAAGTATCTCACTGTAAAGTAATTAGATAAAGCTATAGATTTGATAAGCTATTTATAGAAACTTAAGATAAAGCTTCTAGTAGAAATCTAAAAAACTCAAGAATAAAAGCTAATATATAATCTTTCTTATTATAAAAAGCTATTTAATATAGTTATACTACTATAGATATTTAAGATAGTCTTACAGAAAATATAGTAAGTAAGATTAATTCTAATCTTTAAAAAGCTAATTAAAGATATTAGTAAGATACTAAAGATTTATCTTTAGAAAAGAATTCTTAAGTATAGTTATACTATATATTAGAACTCTTTCTTTTTTAATTAAGAAATCAATAATAGAATAAACTTTATTAATTGAATTATTAAAAATAATATCATTATAGTTTGAAATATTTAATTATTACTAAGAACTAAAAGGCTTTTAGAAGACTTCAATATATATAAGCTTTTATCTCTTCTTAATATTTTCTTAAGATATAATTAGATCCCTCTCAACTTAAAGAATTAAAACTTAACTACTTTTATAATACTATTAGGCTTATTTGAATATTATATTTTACTTATAAGGAATACTAATTCTATTACCTGATTCACATAGATTATAATAAAGATTGTCTATAATTTAACTCCTAATTACTATAAAGTATTCCCAGATAATATGAAAACAAATAAGCTAAATACTATAAATGAAAATAAAGATAGCTTATAATACTCAGGTATTATAGATATGATCTAGAATGTACTTAGAATATTAATAGAATTCTTATAAATATTAAATTAATTAGTTATATAATTATAATAGTTAAATCATAATAAATAGTCATTATTATAAGTTATATATACAGGATATAGAGTTAGTAGTTAGAAGAATGTAAATTTACTAAGATAAAGGAATAAGAAGTATGTTATAATATCTTCGTAGTTAGATTACTTTCAAATACTACTATATTTTATTATATTGAGATAAAAACAGTTCTATTATTCTATATCCTTTAATAACTTATTTAGAAAAATATTTATCTCTAATAATTAGTTACAAAAGATAGTAATAAAATAGTTATAAGACAAGCTTTATAATACTCTAATACCTATATCTATTAATTATAACTAAGAGGGAAAATAGAGCTACTTAATAATTAATACTTTTAAAACTAATCAAAATATACCTTTAAAATAATTTATGAAATAGAAGAAAGCTATTACTTACTATAAAAGTAGGTTTTTTCTAGATTCCAAGCTCAATTATAATAATATAGGGAAGACAGACCTTTTGGAGTTATCAAAGGCTTTTAAATAAGCTTATAACTCTCCATATAATGAGTATTTCTTACTAAGAATAAAGAAAGAAATACTACTAGTATAACTTAACAATATAATATTAGACTTTCTAAAGGTACTTATTATTTACTAGATATTTTAGATATAAATATTTAATTTTAAAGTTTATTCTACTAATAATACAATAACCCTAATAGCTAATAAGTTATTTGAAACATTGTTCAAACTATCTAATATAACTAATAAAGTTAGAAAAGAAGATAATAATAATTAGATTGATAAGTAGACTTCCTTTAGAGATATAGATATATAAACTTTGTTTAACAGAACATGCTCTTTTAATAATAGGTAATATATAGAAGAAGCCTTTAATATAAATATTAATCGTTCTATAAGTAATACTATAGATTTCAAATTAATACTCCTTATAGTTATACTAAACAATCTATAAATCTAATTATATACGTTTAATAGGGTACTTATTACTTTGTCATTCTAAAGAAGCTACCTAATATTAGTCCAACCTACTTTAAAATATTTAGATACAGAATCCTAATGTTCTAATTATAAGACTAATTACTTTTTAATATGAGTAATATTTTATAAATTAATATTTTAACAAGTAAAAGATAACTTAGTAATATAGTAGAAGCATTTTATTATCATATATAGTGAGATAGTCTTTTATAAGTTATCTAATCAGCATTATTAAATAGGCTTATATGGGGAAATATATAAAGTGGTAAAATACTATCTAGACTATTAACTATATTGAGTTAAATATATAGGTAATCTTTATATATTTACTATTCTATATAAATACCTATTTAATAAGATTAATTTGGACATTTAGAAAGTAGGTAAATAGTATCTTATTAAAATAAGAGATATCTTTACTAAATAGTTAAAATTGAAATAGCCAAATAAAGTAACTTCTAAAGCTATTATAAGATTCTTATAAATTGAAGTAATTGTTTAGTATAATCTCTATGATATATTGTTTATAAATAGTAGGCTAGAGAAAACGTAATAAATTGTTAAATCTAATACGTAATATAATATAAATTAGTAAGTTATTTCTAATTATAATTTAGAAGTTAAAAGTATTATCAAAATAAGATATCAACTTATATCTTATTAGTCTAAGTAATAGGGAGTAATAATGAAGACTTTTATTTCTTATTACTTATAATACTATTTAAAGCCTGAATAGTAGTTTAAATATTAATAGAATATACTCCCTTCTTTTTTAAATTATTAGCTTACAATTAGTAAACGTCGTAATCAATCAATTGTATCAATAGTCTATACTTAGTTGTCTCTATTTATAATATCTATATAAGAGTTATGGTATATATATATACCATATACTATATGGATAAATCTATATAATAATTTCTTTATTCCAATTAGTCTAAATAAGCAAGCTAACTATTTAGTTACCTATTATTACAACTTTAACTACCTTAAAATATTATTAAACCTGATACTAATAATACTCTCCTTTATGGCTAAAACGTATTAAATAAATACTAAAGTTAGTATAAGATGTAAAAGTAGTATAAAATATAAAACTAGTATACAATATAAAAGTAATATAAAATATAAACAACTTAAAGTCGCCTCTAGTAATACAAATTCCTTTAATAATACTAAAAGCCACAGCAATACTATAAATAATATTTCTTCTAAAAAGATATACTTCTTATTAATATTATATTAAATACTTTAGACTCCCACTATAATTTACCCTTCTCTCTCTTTATTGTCTTCTTCTCGTTATCTTATATACTTTCTATTTACTCTTATCTCTTCTTCGTATTATTATTAATGATCCTTATAGTTTATCTTTCTATTTATATTATTCTTTTAGTTATTATTACAAACCCCTTAAAAACCTTTTTATTAAATATCTTTATTATATTATCTATAAAGTTATCTTTACTTTTAATTGAAAAGATCTTAAAAATCTCTCTTTATTTATATAATATAAGAATAGGTATAATATAGAGTCTGCTAGGCGGTTATATAGGGATTATATAAAGTCTAACTACTCTATTTATATGTATTCAAGCGCTTCATTCTAGTTTGAATAGATTGTACCTTTTAATAACCTATATTCAGACTATATACTATATTATCTATTTATTAGAGTTAAAAGACTAGGAATATTCAATTACTTTTTAAACTATTCTTAAGTAATAAATATAAAGGAAATCTTTTTTATCTATTATATTAGCTTTTTGATAAATTATTTAAAAAGAGTATATTTAACTACTAATAACTTCAATATAATAATAAAGCTATCTAATAGCTCTAACTTTAATTATTAATATATTATTTTATAATTCTGTATAATTAGTTCAAATATTTAGAAGTATATCAATCTAGATATTAAACTAAATCTTAATATCTTAAAACTAATTAATCTATTTAATTGTAATGAATAATTTACCTAAGAAAATACTACCTAATAGATATCTAAAACTATTAAGCTTTTTACTCCTTTAATTAAAAGTGTTTTTAATTACTATATAGTAGATCTTAAGTTTTAAATAATCTGAGAATCTAACTATAAAGAAATAAAGAAGTATTATAATATAATTTAGATATAAGTTGATATAATTATTAATAATAGCTTTCTAATATTTATTTGAATAAAACTTCTTAATAATAATGATATCTCCTTTTAAGCTTTTTTAAGAATTCTAAAGTAGTAGTATATTTAGAATAGTTTAATTATATAGTAATAAGTTAGAGTGGAATATAAGACAATTCTCAAGAAGGCTAATTTAAATATTTCTAATTTAGTATAATATAATAAGTAGTATACTATCTATTTTTAAATAGTTATATATTAGACTCCTAAAGTCTGGAGAATTTTTACTATTGAAGAACAATCTTAAATATTTAATTAATATATTCTACCTCATTAGACTATAATTTAGTATTAGAATATTATTCAGAAAGGAATTCGAAATTTAAATATTAATAGTCTAGTTCAATATAGAGAAGTCTTTTCTATTTTATTCTATATTAATAAAGTGTTAATAAAAGGCTATAGTAAAAGACTATTTATATTAATTACTTTTATAAAAAGGTTAGATAAAATATTTCGGCTGAAATTAAAGTATTTATATGATTTTAGAAGTTATTTATACCTTTTTTAAGATTATAAATATATTAAATATACTATTATAGATTTATATATTAAAGTCCTATATATTTAGATAATAATTACTATTTCAAATAGTACTATAAACAGGGTGAGTAATTTAGAATTCTCTATTTTCTACGAGAAGTCAGTAATAAAGAAATAATTAAATTCTAAAAGATAAACTAATAAAGCTAAAGAAGTGCTTTTAGATACTTTAAAAGTTAAAATGTCTTTTTTAGATAGTAAGTCTAGTAGTAGTAGCTATTATTCTTCTAATTCGATATATATTAGTATTAACTTTTCTTTTCTTGAGAAGTTAATTGAAATCCCTTTTAAAATCTTCTTAACTATTTGAAGACTTAAGGTTATATTTAAGTAGTATAATATTTAATAATTATAGAGTAGTCTATATTATTAATTTAATATATCTTTTTAAGAAGGGATTCTTTAAGTTAAATAATAAGATAGATATATTTTAATATAGTTTAACTGATTTTCTTAGAGTTAGATGAGGTAAATAGGTAATTAGGAATATTTCTAAAAGTTTAAATAGGAAGAATACTTCAGATTTAACATTAGATAATATAACTAATATTAAAAGCTTTTATATTAATATTATATTCGAAGTTTTATTTCTTAATAAGATTAAATTTTAACATATAGATTTTAATTATACTTTTAGATTTAGTTTAATTAACTGATTTATTATTATGAGATAGTTACTTAGAAAGTAGAACTTTATATTTCTTCAACATAAGTTAGTTTTAAATTACTTTATAGTCTATTTAAGTAGTTTAAATATTATTATAGAATCTCTAAGTATATTATTCTCTTAATTCTACTTAAAAATAGTTCCTTTAGAAATATAGTTAGATAATACTTATACATAGTATTTTTAAATAAGATATTTTAAATAAAGTATTCTTAAGTATTTAGTTTTTAATACTTAGGAAGTGAAGATTATAAGGTTTAAGTAATTAAATTACTCTTATTATATAAAAGCTTATTCTTAATAGGTTATTTCTAGATAAACTTTAAAGTTATATTCAGTTTACCTATTTTACTATATTACTTAAGATTTATTTACCTGTTTTAAAGCTTTTATAGGTAATTCCTGGGTACTTATTATTAAAGATAAGTTTTTAAGTTTTCTCTTTATACTTATATTATTTAATAAAATCTATAATTTAGCTTTCTAGGTATTGAAAAAATATTTAAGAATTAAGTGAAGTAATAGAGAAATCCCTTAATATATAAGATTTAATAGGATGTTAAAAGAGTTATAATAGTAATTAATAGAGAAACTAGGGATTAAATATAAATAATAGAATGAGGGATTAATCTTAAGTTATTTCCTTTTTCTATTAAAGTGTTAGTTAGAATGAATAAGTATATTAGAAAAAGACTAATTATCTAAAGAATATAAATATGAGAAATTATAGGATTATTATTTAAATTCTAAATAGAGTTGATTTAAATAGTAGTTATATTATATAATTGTTAGTTGTATTATACTATAGGGTATATAGTAACTATATATATTGCTATATATATAGTAGTATACTTTCTACGCCCTACTGGTGACAGGTACTAGGTACTTAGTACTAATTATAGCTAATTATATAGTAATTAATAAGTAATTACTATACTATAGATCTAGAGCTTTATATAGGGCCTCACGCTATATAATATAATAATAATAATAATAAATAACTAGAATACTACTTTATATCTATATAATAAGATTATATATAATATATATTACCCTCTAGATAAATTAATATTAATTAGTAGTTAACCCTTCTTTTATATTACTATACTATAGATTAGTAAACCTTATTATAACAGAAGAAGTAATTGTAAAAACTCTATATTTAAGGTTTATATAAGATAAAGGATTATAAGATTTATTATTTAAATATTTCAAATCCTTTTTACTTTAAGATCTCATTAGGAGTTTCTAAATTATATATTAACCCCTTATAGATAGCTATCATTATAATGCTAATAACTATATTTAATTTAATTCTAAAATAGAGTATTCCCTAATAACTATTATTAAGAAGTTGATAATTATTCTTATTTTTTACTAATAAGAATATATTTAGTAAATATAATAACCCTCTTTAAGTTATCACCAAAGTTTTAATATTAGAGATTTATAATATCTCTAGTTTTGACTTCTTGAGAGATCTATATAGCTTCTTAAAAACTCTTATAATACCCTCTTACTTTTATAATAACGTCTAAATTAACCTTTATAAGTAAGATATTTATTCTAAGTATTCC
This sequence comes from Colletotrichum orbiculare MAFF 240422, assembly GCA_000350065.2. Classification (NCBI taxonomy): domain Eukaryota; kingdom Fungi; phylum Ascomycota; class Sordariomycetes; order Glomerellales; family Glomerellaceae; genus Colletotrichum; species Colletotrichum orbiculare. The sequence continues at coordinate 1,633,646 of AMCV02000013.1, forward strand.
TATATTTATAATAATAGTACTCTTAGGTATCTCTATTTTTATAAAGCTTGATTAATACTTTAATCGAATATTTATTAGTTGAATTCCTAATTTTAACTATTAGAATATTATAGATAAAGATTCTATAAAAGTCTTTACTTATATAATATACTAGATAGTTTTTTATATATATATAGGATTCTATAGTTTAGAATTCTTTCAGATATTTCAAAGTAACTTTGAGAATTAGCTTCTAGTAATATAGTAACTTATTAGTATTTTTATATTATACTATTCTAGAGACTACGTTATAATATCTAGTATTAATATTAATATAGATAGTAATTGAATCTTTATAGTATTATACTAACTATCCTAATAATAAGAGTTTATTTTATAAATTTATAAGGAATTTGAAGAAACTCTAAAATATTATGTTAGTTTTAAGACTAATTTTAAAAAGTAATCTAAATAAGTTGATAACTTTATACTAGAGGAATTAGACTTCATTCTACACCTTGTTAATATTTAACTTAAAGTTAAATATATAATACTAATAATACTTTTGTAAAAGAAATTAAAAAGAGATATTTATAGTTAATTTAGGTAATTTATATACCTATAGTATAAGATAAGAGACTTCTATTATAATATTAGCTTTATTAACTTTATATTTAATTATTTTAGAGCCTTCTTAATACTAAGAGGGTATTATAAGTATACCTTACGCCTTACGTTTACTACTCTTTTTAATAATATTTTAGCTAAATATACTATAGATTTTATAAAGCTATAGAATAAGAACATAAAGTATAATAGAAGTCTATATAATATATTTGAAATAAAGATCTCTATTCTTTATAATTACTTCTTGAAGTTTAGTATTTTATATTTTATATAAGCTAGTGTATTTTTAATTATATTAAAAGATAAGGTTTTTAAGTATTATTTTGAATACTTAAATAATTCTAGTTTTAATTTATAATTTGAATAGATAACTTATTATATTAAGAGTTATTTTGAAAATAAGAAATATTAGTAGTTATATCTTTCTAATTAATAAAATATTATTTTTTAAAGTATTATAGTTAAGAATTCTAAGAAGAATAAAAAGAAAGCTTTTAAGATTCTTATATTTAAATTTATATATATCTAGAAAGCTTTCTTATTTAACTTCTATATAGATATAATATTCTATTCCTAATTTATAAGTATATATTATAGTATACCTATATACTAATTAGTTTTCTTTAGCTATATAGTAATATTCTAGAATTTTTATAACTAGTTAAGATTAATTATAAGTAATACTATATGAGAAATTGAGGAGGCTACCTGAAGGGGCTTCTAGGCACTATACAGAGGGTATGTGAGGAAGCAAAATAGCTTATATTATTACTACTAAAATACGGCATATACAGAGTATTTAAGCCTTTGAAATATCCTTTTAGAGCGTGGCCTGAGGCTTAGTTTTATAGCCTATATAACTATATATATTTTATTATATAACCCCCTAGGTATTAGATATAGTTAATAGCTAGAGGAAGCTATTCCTAGTAGTTTTCTAAATATAAAAATATTTGAATAGCTATTTTAAAATATTTGAATTTTCAAATAATTATTATTAGGTGAGGGTAATAAGGCTTTTAAGTTATAAAGTGAAAGTAATAAGGCTTTCTAGCTTTTAAATATTATTATCTAGTAAAAGTAATAATCCTAAACAGCTTCTACTATCTAAAAATAACTTTTTTTATCCTTTTTAAATATTCTAAAAAGTAGGAGGATTCTAAATATAGCTTTAGAAGTATCTCTAGTACTCTATAGAGTGCTACTACCTTCTTATTTTTACTTTAGAGATATATAATTACTTAAGATTATTACTTATTTAAGTTTAAAGCTTGAGAATATATTATATAGAGTATAACTTCTAAACTTAATGAAATTATAAGATTTGCTTTCTTTAGAATACTTCTTACTTACTATAACTTTTATACTTAATATACTTTATCCTATTAGTAATATAGGGGTATTATTTTAAATATTTAGTCTTAATAAGGGCTAAAACTTAACTATTAGGTAATTTATATTTTTATATATAAAGCTTATTCTTATAATAGTCTAGAAGGCGTATTTTAAATAGTAACTAGTTATTAAAATATTAACTACTTATTATTAAAACTATTATAAAAGGTCGGACTTTTAACTCTTTTTAAATTATTAGGATAAATTTCTTTTAAAATTAGATTTTTACTACTTTAAGTATATAGCCTGAATAACATTATTTAAAATATTAACTTTATTTTAATACCTAGTTCTATTAAACTAGGTCTCTATATAAACTTTTAAGTCTTCTCTACCCCCCTAGACATATTAAATAATATTAGTATATCTGAAAAGTAATATTTAGATAAGTTTTCGGATTTTAACTACTATAAGCTAAGTCTATTATAGCTAAAGGAATACTATTTTAAAAATAGCTAATCTAAGTATAAGTAGGGTGAAGAAGTAAGAGTAGAGTAAAATTAAAAGAGGGAGTAATATAGCTAGCCTAATAGTATAATAAGGGTAAAGGTACCTTAAGGGTACCCTTAAGAAGTCAAGAAGTTGATATTATTAATGTTGAAAGAGATATATAAGGGTATCTCAAGATGGGTAGTACTACGTATATATTTAAGGGGATATATAGGGGCGCCTCAAGATAAGTAGTACTATATATATATCTAAAGGGATACATAGGGGTACTTCAAAATAGGTAGCACTATGTATACACTTAAAAGGTTCGAAAAGAGGTTCTTATATATACAGGCTACGTTCGGATTTTAGTAAAAGAGGGGTTTAGGCGTTTGAAAATACTAAAAACTAGGCTTATAATTATGAGAAATCGAGGAGGTTACCTGAAGGGGCCTCCAGGCATTATATAGAGGGTATGTGAGGAAGCAAAATAGCTTGTATTGTTACTACTGAAATGCGGTATATGCGGGGTATTTAAGCCCTTGAAACGTCCCTTTGGAGTGTGGCCTGAGGCCTAGTTTTATGGCCTACGTGGCTACATACGTTTTATTACATACTATATTAATCTAAAAGTTATAATATATTTGAAATATTAGAGATAATAACTGGAGGGAAGTTAATAGTTAATTTTAAGTTAACTATATGTATAATTCTTCTTAAGAGTTTTTTTAAAATATTATACTATATAATACTTAATATTTTATATATATAGCCTTATAGAGCTTATAATTACTTATTTTGAAAGATATTTATCTTCTCTATCTAGTTATATATAATTATTTAAATAAGAAGTATTATATATATAGTAAAATAGGTTACTAATTTATAAAATATATTCTTAAAGAGAAGTATATTTTATTTAACTACTATAAGTTAAATGATAACCTTAGGATATACTTTATAATAATATATTAAGCTTTGTTTATAGATTATAAAATTATTAATAGCCTAAAGAATAACTTTAAGGATTCCTTTTAAAAATATAAATCTAATAATATAGTTATATAGTATTAAGTATAATATAACTTTAAAGATAAAACTACTACTTCTTTTAAATAATTTTTAATATTACTTTTTATTAAAAACCTTATTATTCTTAATAGAAGTAAAATTATAAGAAATCTTTAAAACTAAATAATACTTTTTATTCTTATTTAAGATATTATTTCTAATAGTAGAATTACTAAGAAGGATAGTATTAAAGTTTTTATATTTATACTTATATTTAAAAGCTATTATTTAAGTATTATTCTTTAAGGTATTTTATCTAACTTAGGTATTACTAACTTCTCAACTACTAAATACTCCTAGTTTACTATATTTAAATAGATTCTTAATTTTTCTATAACTTTTATATTTCTATAAGGCGAATTACTAATAATATACTTTAGTAGAATATTTCTAATTATTATATTTAGAATGGTTAATATATTTATACTTCTTAGTATTATTATATTTTATATAATACTATATAATACCTCTTTTTTACTTTACTTTATAAATATAGATTAATTTAGTATTATACTTAATAATATTTAGAACTAGTTCTATTAAAGTAAGAAAGTTGTCTTAATTATTTAAAAATAGGGCCATCTATAGCTACTTCTTAATAAAAAGAAAATAATTACTTATATATGTCTTATAGAAATAGAAATATAGGGATTCTACTACTATTTTAAATACCTAGTTATTATATATTTCTATAATATTTTTATTAAAGTGGGATATCTAGTTAAATATTATACTTTTAAAATATTTGAAAATAATATTAGTAGTATTAAATATATAGTATAGCTTTATTATATTTTTATTTTACTATTTATAGTAATATTAACTTTAATTTTAAGATTATTTTTAATATTATCTATATTAATAGCTACTTTATATTCTATATTATTAATATTATAATAGTATTTAATATTGCTTGATTTTTACTAATTATCTTAGTAAAAATAATATAGAAGGCTTTTAAGATATATTAGATTAATATATACTAGGGTTTTGCTGATTTTATTACTATTAATATAAATATAATATTTTAATCTGAAGACTCTAGATTAAAAATAAAAATAATAGGATTAATAGTCTATATTATTCTTATTAAGATATATAATAATATTAGTAAAGTTAAGTAATATTATATATTCTTCTACTATATATATAAGATCTATTATAATAAGGTATTTACTACTACTTAAGAAGTATCTCTTTAAATAGTATATAAAGTAATTAATAGTACTATTAGGTTAAATAGCCTTATACTTATTCTACTTGTTTTTAGAGTATATTCTTACTTTATAGAAGATTTAGTTTTTTTTCTAGATATTATTATTTAAGTTTATACTATATATAAAGCTACTAAAGAAATCTACTAGAAGTATACTAACTATACTATTAATACTACTTTAATAATATGTAATAATTTAAATACTTTATATATTATAATTTCTCTATTTTAATCTTTAGTATATATATAGTAAGAGAGAAATAGCTAGTAAAGATTATATTACTTCCTTATTATATATAGTGACATATATATTCTTAAGTTTCCTTATAACTCTTAAGAGTTTTAATTTATAGTTATAAGATTATATTTTAAAAGTAATAACTAAGAAACCTCACCTAGCTATATTTTTAAAATATTAATACTTCTTGAGATACTAATACCTAAAGGTATTTATAAGAACTCTATAAGAACCTATACTACTATTATAAGAAATCTAATATTATATAAAGATATATACTTTTATAATAGTATTCTAATTTTATCTATAGCTATTCCTATAGAGCCTTAGAATACTTAGTAAATACTATAAGCTATTATTACTATAGATAATAGTAATATTACTACTATTAATAATAATAATCCCCCCCCTACTTAAGGAATTAGTAATTTACTACCCTAACCTTGAGTATTTTAAATCTAACTAATTTTAAATCTTATAAGAAGTAGTTTGAGTTATCTATATTTCGACTACAAACCTTATTTTATAACATACCTTATAGCTAAGGAATAATCTAATATAGTACTAGTATTTACTTTCTATAAAAAAGTATTATTATAATATTTAGACTACTATTCAAAGACTTAATTAAAAAGGAGGTTGAGAGTATTATTACTAATAGTATTATAGAAATTATCTAATATAACTTTATCTTCTGTAAGGATCATAAGTATTTGAAATTCTATATTATCAATAAAATTAAGAATAAAAATACTAATAAAATATATAAGAAGTTAAGATTTATAATCTCAAGCTTTAGAAATAATAATAAGTTTACAATATTAATATAATTACTAAGAATCTAATAAAGCAATTAGTAGTTATTTCTAACTATAACCTTAGCTCTCTTTTAGTTTACTAATATAATAATATAGTTCTACGATATTATGCAAATTTATACCCAAACTAAAATAGAACTTATAAAATATATTATAATTAAATTATTCTTCTATCTTAAGGATTAATACTTTCCTAGCTTTATTATAATTATTATTAAATTACTATATAGCTTTACTAAAGTTAGTACTTATTAGTAATCAATATATTCTAAGTATTATAAAGAATAATTAAAAATAGAAATATTAATATATAACCTATACCTCTTCATCTTATATCCTAAAAATAACACCTTGAGCCTTATAAATATATAAATTAATAATACCCTTAGTTTCTTAAATACTACTTTTTTATACTATAAAGATAAAGAATTCTAAAAAGTCTTATTTAAAACTAAACCTAAGATAGTTTTCTGAAAAGTAGTACTACTAGCATTTAATAGAAATATCTTATTGCTTAATAGTAATACTTTCTACTTATACTAAAAGTACTAAAAGTAAAACTTTACTCTTATTAATATATATATAATACTTAAAATACTTAAAAAAGTATATATTAAATAATACATTTGTAGAATATTTTTTACTTCAATATACTAACTTAAAGTATTATTTAACTTCTCCCATATGATATAAGAATAATAATCCTTAGGTAATAATACTATTATATTTAATAAATATCTTAAGTAGTAAATTACATATTTTAACTATAGCCTTAACTTTATATTATTTAACCTTTTTAAGGTATACTTTTACACTTTTATTAATAGCTTATTTACTAATAATACTAACCTTTCGTTTTAACTAGGATTTATAATAATTCTAAGTTAAAAGACTACTATTAGTAATAACTAATTCGATTTCTATAGTAATCTTATATATTATTCTTCTATAAAAGGTAAAAGAGTTATTAGGGGTATACTTACTTTAAAAATTTATATTATAATAGCTAGTATAGATTTTATTTATACAATAGTTATATTACTTAAGAAGACCTTCTAAGATTAAAAACTCTTTTAAAACCTAACTATTATATAAACTAATTTATACTTATTTTATAAGTATTTTGTAAACCTTAATATTACTAAAAAAACGCTTTATAATTAATATTATAATATTAAAATAGTTATATAAATACTACAAGCTCTATAAGGTATAATAGATTAATAGAAATAATAATATTACTAATACTTTTATAAAGGGTATATTAAATTATACCTTTAAGAGATTTATCAATTTGAATTATATAACTATTTAAATAGAGAAATAGGTGATTTAAGTAGAGTAGATAAATAGGTATTTAAATATTATTAAAATAAAAAGGCGTAGATTACTAAGAGTATTATTCTTTATATAAATAGATAAGTATTAGGATATATAGTAAAAAGAAAGGTTACTAGTATTAGTTATATTATATTATAGGATATATAGTAATTATATATATTACTATATATATAGTAGTATACCTTCTGCGTTCTACTAGTAATAGGTACTAGGTATCTAATACTAGTTATAACTAATTATATAGCAATTAGTAAGTAATTACTATACTATAGATCTAGAGCCTTATATAGTACTTCGCGTTATGTAATATAATAATCATAATGAATAACTAGAACACTACTTTATACTTATATGGTAAGATCATATATAGTGTGTATTACCCTCTAGATAAATTAATAATAATATATTTCTAAATATTTAAAATAATTAGAAATTACTATATAGGATTGAAGAACTTTAATTTAAATAGTATTTTTATTAGTAGGTATTAGAATATATTCTAAGTTTTAATTGAGATTTATAGTTTTACTAGAAATAGATCTATACTTGGAGATATAAGTATATCTTTTTAAAAAATACTATAAATAAGGTATTATAAAAAGGTTATTTCTAGTTAAACTAAAGAGATATATTAGATATTTAATAGATTATATTCTAAGTATTTATAATTTCTATAAGGTCTAGATTTTTACTTTCTGAAAAGTTATGATTATTTAAAATATTAAATTTAATAAGATAAGATTCTATTTAAAATAAGATTTATATAAAATATATATAAAAGAGGTTATAAAATTACTAGTTAAGTTAATTACTAAAGAAGAAGAAGATTTTATTCTCAAAGTATTTAGAAATTCTAAAGTAGTAAGAATATTTAATAAAAAGGCTTCTTTTCTACTAGTTATCTTATTGATACTAAAGATAGCTTAAAATATTAAGTTAAGTTTAGAACTAACTTTAGAGACTAATAAGAAGGATTTAATTATATTTAAACTAATATTTAAACTATTAGGACTAGTTTAGAATTCTAATTAGTTTTAATTAGAAAAGGTAATTCTTAGTAGTAGTTAGAGTTTGAGAAGTATATTAATAATTAGAAACCTAGATAGTATATTTAAAATAAGAAATCTATTTAATTAAAAGAAGATACTTATTTTAAATAAGTATAATAGTAAATATTTTAAGATTCCTATTTAACTAATTTGAAGAAGATTAGAATATAACTCTAGTTTTCAACTAACTAGAATAATAAGTTTAACTATTAAGAAAACAGGCCAGTAATATAAGAATAGATAATAATACTAATTTTAGCTAGAAATTAATATTAATAACTATATAATACTTTTAAAAGAATATAATAGTAGTATTGTATATTTAATAGAGTATAAATAGGATAGTTTTACTAGTACTAATTCACTTAATTAATAATAGGGATTTAATAAAAATGGTTTTAATTTTTAATAGTATTCTTTATTATTTGAAATATAGTATGAAAGAAGAATGATCCTTTTATTAAGATTGAAATATATATTAATTAACTAATTATATTGCTGAAAAT
>AMCV02000013.1:1642582-1688789 GCA_000350065.2 Colletotrichum orbiculare MAFF 240422
AAGTTCTTCCTTCTTAAGTAGGTTTTTATTTATAAAATAGATACAAATAGTTATTTAAAGTAGTATAAAGTGAGGATTTTTATATATAGAGATATATAACTAGTTGATTTATTATAAATTATATATATAGTAATACTAGCTATTTGAATATTTTAAATAGTTATAGTAATTGCTATATAATTCAACTTTAAAGTCTTATAGTTTGGTATAATTAATATATTTCTAAATATTATAAGTGATTTTAATAGATTTCTAATAATAGTTAAACTACTAGATATATATGAGGTTATCGGGAAATATACTAACTTTAAAAGAGCTTCTTATAAGTTTTAAGACATATCTCTTCTTTAGTATAAAACTTTCTATACTATTCTTAAGTTATTAGGCTTCTTATTATATCTAGAAGAATTTTATCTATTTAAGAATAAGAGTTTAAATATTTATATTCTTTTCTATATAGATAATATTCTTCTTTTATATTATAAGGTAGTTAAAGGAATACTCTTAAAATCATTATAAATATGAAATATACTTATAAACTGAAAGAATAAAGTCCTATTAAGTATTTCTTAAGAGTTTAAATAATAAGAGATGAAAAGTATTAGAAGATTTACTTAGTTTATAATATATATATTACTGAAATTGCAGAATACTTCAATTTTAAATATACATTAATACTTATAATACTACTACTAGTAGTATTATTTATTATAAATAGTAATTAAGCTATATTTTGAGAGATTTATATATATTGGATGAAAGTAGGTTTAATTCTTTATATATTAATTATAATATAACTAGATATATCATTTATATATTTTCTATTTTTAAGATATCTTATGAACTCTTCTTAAGTATATTTAAATACTATTAACTATATAATTTAATATTTCTATAGGATGAGATTCCTAGTACTATAATTTAGAAGCTTAAGAAGTATTAATAAGATATTTTAAATACTCCTAATTACTAGAAATACTTCTTTTATAGACTATAAAGAAATTTAAAAGTTAAACTATAATTATATTATCTCTTTATTGAGAAGACTAATCTAATTCAAGGCTACTTAATAAAATACTATTATAATATTAATAACTAAAGTAGAACTTCTTAGTTTTAAATATATTTCAAAAGAAGCTATAATATTAAAGAAACTATTTTAGGATATTAAGTTTGACTTTAGACATATTTAGAGAATCTACTATAATAACTACTAATTAATCAAACTAGTCTTTTTAAATAGTATATACCTATTTACTAAGCTTTAATAAATAAATATTCAATAGATATAACTATACTAAGAATACTTAAAAAGAAATTTTAAAGTAATCTATATATCTATAGATATAATACTAATAGATAGACTTATGAAAGCCTTAACTTAAGTAAAGTTTAAATAATTCAAAATATTTCTCAGCTTTATAAATCTATAAGTAATATTCTTAAGTCTACTTAAAATAAATAAATAGGTCTCTTAGAAATATTCCCAAATACTTGAATAATATAGATAAATATATATAAATAATCTATATTCCTAGAGTCTAACTATTTAATTAAATATTTTAGTAGTATTTATATAGAAGATTAGAAGGTAGTAAAACTCCTTAAGTTACTTATAAACAATAAAGCTTTCTATTTAAACCTATATTTAATTTAAGAGAAACTATTTAAATTTAGAATTTTAAATAAGTAAGTAAAAGGTAGTAATTAGTATGTGAAAATTAACTTAGAGAAGTATAGAAAATTAATTATATTTTCTAAAAGAAAAAGCTAATATTAAAGTCTATCTAAAAGATAGGAGAAAACTACTAAAGCTAATTATTTAAATACTAAAACTAAAACTCTAACTTTTAAAACTACTAATAACTATCTAAGATCTAAAACTCTAATCTTTAAATCTTCTAATAACTACTTAAGATATAGAACTTTAATTAATAAGATACCTAATTAAAATAATTAAAATACTAGGAATAAAACTAATAGCAAAAAGTTAAATAAGTAGTAATACTTAAGACAGCTAAGTAATAATAAGTTCAATAATAGTTAGAATTCTAATAGTAGACTTAGAGATACTTCTCTTTTTAAAGAAACCTCATTTAAACTTTTTCTACTATTTAAACTAAAACTTAAGTCAAACTCACTTCCTAGCCTTACTAACTTTCTTACTTTTTAATTATAAAGAATTAGACTTAGAACTAAACTTTCAAATTAAACTACTTACTTTATTATTATTAGAAATCTAAATAGTAGTAAGATATTTCTTAAAGATTTTATAAATTTCATTAGAAACTAGAATATAATATCCTCTTAATTCAATTTTATATTAATAATAGTGAGTAGAAAGTGAATCTCAATTATTAATCCTAATAGTATAGAAGTAGCTTCTATAAGAAAAAGTAAAACTGAAGTAATAAATAGTATAAAGAATAATTTAAATAAGCTAAGTATTACTAATTATTTTTATTTTGAAGAGTTAAGTATTATATTCCTCTATAGTTTTATTTAAATTACTTTTTTTAAAAAAAATTAACTTTATTAAAATATACTTAACAATAGTAGATTTCTTATTTAAGTTGGTTAATTAACACTTAATATTCTCAAGTTAATACTTAAGGTTATTTATCTTAGAAGAAGCTTCCTAATTTCTAATTGAAATAGATTCTTTTATAAATTTAGATATAATTTTAATATACTTCTTTAGATATTTAATAAGATTATTAATATTATCTCTCTATTCTTAATATTACTAATAATAGGTTTAATTTCCCCTTATTCCTCTTTAGTAATAAAAAGATTACTAGTTGGACTATCCTTTTTACTTTTAGAAAGTAGAAATAGGATAGGAACTTTCTGAAGATATTTTTAAAAGTATTTAACTTTAATAAGCTTCTTTATTATAATAATAGTCTTATTTAAAGTATTAAGTTTAGTATTACTAGTTTTAGGTATTTTGGAAACTTAAAGTAGAAGTAAAGATATTAGGTATTTTAGTAATTTAGGAAATGTAGCGAAATATAATTAAATAAATAACTTAAGTTAATATATCCTAATTTCATATTGTTACTTAAACGTTAAATCTAATTTAATTAGATAAATACTTATAGTATTAGCAATTTAACTTTAAATCTTAAAAATCGAATAGTTATAAATAAAGTTAGTAAGGTTGATAAAGGTATTAATACTAAGAGGTATAAGAGAAAAGCAACAACTTTAAATTTAATTGAATAATATATAATCTAAAAGAAGATACTAAACAAAATAAGTTTTCTAAAAAGAATAAAGGAGAGTATCTCAAGTAATAGAAGTATTATTGATATTTAGAATAGTTTATAAAATAAGAACTTATCTCTAGTAGTTCTATTACTAGGGGGGTATATAAGAATAAGTATAGTATAGAGTCTACTAGGTAGTTATATAGGGATTATATAAAGTCTAACAGCTCTATTTATACATATTTAAGCGCTTCATTCTAGTTGGAATAGATCATACCTTTCAATAACCTATATTCAGACTACATACCATATTATTTATTTATTACATATAATTATTAAATACTATAATATTAATAATAAGGTATTTCTCTTTAATAATATTTAATTTAATAAAATACTTATAAAAGAATTATAGGTTATTATTAAGTATTATTAATACTAATAATATCTTTAGATATTTAATTACTTACCTATAAGTAATAAAGCTTATATATCTTATATTAATTCCTATAGTCATATTGGGACTTTAGAAATTTATATACTTTATATAACTCTCTTCCATTAAATAGAAGAAAACTAAATAATAATACCTTTAAATTTAAAGACATTATTATCCTAATTATTTTCTTCTATCATTAACATAATAATGAATTCTGATTAACATATTATATCTTTATTACTAATTAAAAATCTATTAATATGAATATGAAACCTTATCTCTTTAATATTAATAAGAATACATATTAGGCTTTATTTTAAATTATTTATTAATTATATAAGGCGCTGATTAAGTCTCTTAATATCTTCTTCTATGAAACTTTAATATTAAGCTATTATAAAGAAATTAAAATACGCCTCAATATAATATATCGAAGCTATATATATCTTTCATATTAATTATTTAATATATACTAACTTTACTTTATGAAATATATAATTAATAAGTCTAATCTTCTTATTTCAGCTTTTTAAAATAGAGGTTATATTATTATTACTTTTAAGAATTATTATATTTCTATTAAATATAAAAGACTTATTATTTATAGATATTATCTTCAGCTTTACTATAAATCTTACTTATTAAACTCTCTTTCTTCTTTATTATTAAATTTAGATAAATAGAAGTTAAAGTACTATTTATCTATATATCTATAGTTTCAAGATATGGATTATCTAATCTAAGAATTATAAAATATAAATTATATAATAAAGTCTCTATTCCTAGTCTGTCTTTATAATACTTAGGATTTATTACATATAAACATATACTTAACTTTTTAAATGTGAGAAATCGAGGAGGCTACTTAAAGGGGCCTCTAGGCACCATACAGAGGGTATATAAGGAAGCAAAATAGTTTGTATTATTACTACTAAAATGCGGTATATATGGGTATTTAAGCTTTTGAAATATCGCCTTTAAGGTGTGGCCTATAGCTTAGTTTTATAGCCTATATAGCTATATATATTTCATCATATAGCCTCCTAAGTATTAGATATAGTTAATAGCTAGAAGAAGTTATTCCTAGTTATTTCTAAATATAAAACATATTCAAAGTATTTAAATAACTATTCTTAAGTAAGAGTAATATGGCTTTTAAGTTATAGTAAAAATAATAAGACTCTTAAGCCTTTAGATATAGTTATCTAATAAAAGTAATAATCCTAAATAGCTTCTACTATCTAAAAATAACCTCCCCCGCCCCTTTTAAACTTTAAAAAAGTAAGAAGATCCTAAATATAGCTTTTTAAGTATTTCTAACGCTCTATAGGACTACTACCTTCTTATTTTTACTTTAGGGATATATAGCTACTCGAGATTAATATATAGGCTTAAGATTAATATATAAGCTTAAGAGTATGCTATATAAAGTATAACTACTAAGTTAAATGAGATTATAAGATTTACCCTCTTTAAAATACCTCCTACTTATTATAACTCTTACGCCTTATATATTCTATCCTAATAGTAGTATAGGGGTATTACTCTAAGTATTATTTAATCCTCATAAGAGCTAAAGCGTAATAAGAGCTAAAGCCTAGCTATTAGGCAATTTATATAATATATAGAGCCTATTTTCATAACAGCCTAAAAGGCGTATATTTAAGTATTAGAGTATTAAATACTTATTAAAGCTATTATAAAGGGTTAGACTTCTAACTCTTTCTAGGCTATTAGGATTAGCTTTTTTTAAAGTTAAATCTTTACTACTTTAGGCGTATAGCTTAAATAATATTAAAATGTCGACTTCACTTTATAACCTAGTTAAATTAGAATACTATATAGGCTCTTAGGCTTTTTCTACCCCCTTAGATATACTAAACGACATATAGTATGTCTAAAAAGAAATATTTAGATTTTTAGCTAACTACTATAGGCTAAGTCTATTATAACTAAAGAAATACTATTTTAAATAGTAGCTAATCTAAGTATAAGTAGGTTGGAGAGGTAAAGAGTAGAGTAAAGTTAAAAGAGGGAGTAATATAGCTAGCTTAATATCGCGGTAAAAGTAAAGGTAGAAGTGCTATAAAAGTATCCTTAAGATATTAATAGTATTAATATTGAAAAAAATATATAGGGGCGCCTCGAGATAGGTAATACTATATATATACTGGAAAGAAGGATTAAAAAGAAGTTCTTATATATATAGGCTAGGTTTAATTTTAGTAAAAGAAGGTTATCAAAGTTATTATAACTATTCGATTTTTAGTAAAAGAGGGGTCTAGGCGTTTAAAAATACTAAAGGCTAGACTTATAATTATGAGAAATTGAGGAGGCTATCCAAAAGGGCTTCTAGGCATTATATAGAGGGTATATGAGGAAGCAAAATAGCTTATATTATTACTACTGAAATGCGGCATATATAGGGTATTTAAGCCCTTGAAACGTCGCTTTTAGGGCGTGGCCTATGGCCTAGTTTCGTGGCTTATATAGCTATATATATTTTATTATATTAGAACTATCTAATAATTAAATAATAATAATAATAATACTTTCTAAATATAATTACTATAGACTAGTAGGCAGATTTACTAATATAAGATAATATAGCTATATTTCTACTTATATATATATTTAAATAATATTATAAGATAGACCTCTATAGAAGTATTAAATTATAATATTCCTAAAAGTATTAATATAAAGTAATGACTAACTTATTATATTATTAGTAATTATATAAAGATATCAGTCTTGCCCTAATTATTAAATCTCTTAATAATTAATCATAACTTCTTATATAATATATCATTAGTATTCTTAACCGTATCAATAAATCTAAAGCTAAAGATTCTTATTTACCTTTATTTACAGATATGAAAATACTTCAAATATCATACTTCTTTTATTAATAAGATTTCTCATTCTTTAATATATAACTCTTTAAAAATATATTTAGAATTATATTAAAGCCTTATTAGTAAAAGTTAATAGTTTTAACTAGTACTTCTACTTCTTTTATTATAAGGTAAATATTATAATAGATAATATTAGAAAGACTAGTTTTCATAGTAAAGATTCTATTTCTATATAATTATTCTTATTACTTCAGCTTTTGCTTAAGTATTATTATTATAGTTATTTCTCGTAATAAAACCTCTCTCTTAGTCTTATTATAATAAAAGTTCTATCTATTACTTTCTTCAACCTAAGACTAATAACATAACTTAATTAAGATTATTTAAAACATAGTAGGCTTATATTTTATTTCTATGATATATATCTCGCTCTTAATCAAGATAAATCTAAAAGCCCTAGTCTAGCCTTAGTATTCTTGATAGATATATATATTTAATTATAATTAGAATTAGTAAATAGATATAATAGAAAGACTATTATATATACTGAAAGTATTTAAGATTCGATACTATATATAGATATTATATACTCTTTCTATTACTATTTAAATAACTACTATATATCTTATAATATCTAAAAATAGTAATAATCATATATTAAGGCGTAAATAGATTTGAAAAAACATAGAATTAATATAAAACTATTAGAACTACTAATGTTGTTAATTAGTTTAATTAAATTCTAGAATACCTTTCCTCTTAATATATATGATATTTTATTATATATAATCTTATAGGCCTTTAATAAAGAAATACAATACTATTCAACTTTACTAATGTTATTATAAATCTTAATTAATATAACTTTTACTTTACTACTTATATTATTGAGTTCCTTTTTAAAACTCTTGATAATAGAAATGTATTTTATATTAGTAATAATTCTATCTAAGGGATTCTAATAGATATTATCTAATATATTTTTAATGTACACTACATGTTCTTCATAGTTGAAGTAATCCCTTTGACATTTCCCTCTTTAATAAGTAAGAGAGTCTTGGTTTTATGAATTAAAAGATTGTAATCCTTAACTATATAAGTAGTAGCTTTAGTATTAATAAAGAATCAAATAACTTCAATTTATTTAATAGTATTCCGAATTCATTAAATCTGTTTAGGAAGTGAAGTATTTGAAGTGTTTTCAATAAGAGTCTTTTCGAGAGAAGGTTGAATTAGAATGGTGTTTTTAAATTTAATATGTTTTCCTTTATTTTCTTCTTCTTCTTCTTTTTTAATATTAGAATCAAGTTAAATAAGATTTCTAGTCATATTATTAGAGATCTCTTTTACTACTTCTTCTTACGCTTAAGTAATACTAATCAATTTATAATTATTAGTCTTATTTCTTTCTTTTTCTTCATTTGAGGAAACTTAGGAGGATTCTGATTAACTTTAGAATATATTTAGAAAGGAGATATTTTAATATAAAGAAAGAAATAGTTCTTTTAAGTATAATTCATCCTTTTATAATAATTATATAAATTGCCTTTCTATTTCTTCTAAAGCTTCTTAATAATCCTAAGAGAAGACTACTTAATAATCTTATTCTTAACGTTATTCTCAGTTATAAGATTAATTCAAGAAGTCTGGGGTTTCCTTTTAAATTTATCTAATAAAATAAAAAATAAGAAATATTACTCATAAGAATCCTAATTAGATTTATAATTTGAAATAATTAAATTAATGGAATTCTTATAATATCTATCTAGACTACTTAAAAAATAGAGAATAATTATTTAATTATATAGTTTGACTATATTATAAAAAGGACTATGAATAAAAACTTCAATTCTTTTATAGATATTCTTCTATAGACTTAAAATTACTAAGAATAGTATTAAAAGGCTTTTTATAAGTAAGAAGTTTATTAGAAAAGCTAATTAGTTTATAAAGTCTTTTTAAATAACTAAATATAGAAAAAGTATTAATATTAGTTTTAATAATCCTTGAAAGACTACTTTTGTAATTCAACTATATATTACTAGGAGTCTTATTATATTTATTGATATCAACTCTAATGATAGGCTTAGTTAAGTCTATAAAAACACTTTTATTAATAAGTAAAACTCTTATATAAATATACTGATCAATATATTTCTAATTTATTTCTAACTAAGGGATAAAGTATAGGTTAGAAGCATTGATATTTTTCCATAATTATTTTAAAAAGTAAAATCATTATTTGATAGAGGCTTAATCTAAATCTTAAAGTTCAATTAGCATATTCAGAGTCTCATTCTAATAAACTATTCTTAACTAATATTATAGGCCCAAGCCTTAAGGCTGAATATAAGATATTACTATTAGAGCTTCATATAACTACTATTCCTATAGTCTAGTGAAGAGTTTTCACCTTAAGTATAAATTCTTTAAGTTTATTAAAATATTATTAAGGTATTACTAAAGTATTTCTTATAGCTTACTTCTAATATTAATCAATTTCCTATTTAAATTCAAATTAGTAGTAAATAGTAAACTATATAAAAGAAATAGAAGATAGCAAAAGATAATAGTAGATATTATTAGAGTTCTAGCTATTTAGCTATTACTCATATCTATCCTAATAACTTATTTTAGGTATCCAAAGGCTTGAGTATTCTTTTTTCACTCTTATAGCTCTATGTTTTCTATTTATTATAGAAAATCAATTATTAGAGTTAAGGTTATACTACCTTAATTATTTATACTCTAAATCGATCAAACTATAATATTAGGATCTTTAGTGAATAGACTACTTAGTAGCCTAAGTATAATAGAGCTGAAAGCTCTATATAACGTAAGGTTAATCTTTCTGAAAATAAATTCCATTTAAATATAAATACTACGAAGTTCCCTACTTCTTATAGAACTTAACCTTCTTATTATTATTACTATTTATATTGATATTAGTACTATTTTTAGATACTACTCTAAATAACCTATTCTTTAATAATTGAGAGTTATTAATTCCTTTTAACTTTTTACTAGTTACTTATTATTAGTACAATAGATATTAATATTATAAAACCCCTAGTAGGTATTCTAATAGACTAATAGCTAATTAGCTTAGTAGAAGATAGAAACTAATCTTTCTAAGATATCTTTATATAGTTTTAATAAGATTATAAAATAGCTTTATAAATAATATAAACATCTTATATAAAGAAGAAACTACTCCCTATTAGTACTTCTTTTAATAGTAATACTTTCTATTCTTTTATATAGAAGATAACTATATAATATAAATTAGAAATTAATTAAGTCTTTATTGAGAAATTAAAAGACTTCTAGTAATTGCTATAAGTTAGCCTATTATTTAAAATCTAGATATAAATTAGTAACCTTTATGTAATATAGGGGTGTTAGTATAATTAGGATATTAAGGATATTTTTCTAGTATTTTACTAAATACTATAAGAACCCCTATTATGATATCCAGACTCTTAAGAAGATTTACTACTTTCATTAGGAATTTAAATAGATATTTAGTAAATTCTCTATTAAATTTAAATTAGCTATAAGCTAAATGGGGGGGTCTCCTAAGTAGGAGATATTTAATTAAACTATCTTTTACTACCTCTCTCTTATTAGATTTAAATAGCTATTATTAGTTATAATATCAGCTAGATAAACTATTATACTATAATCTAATACTATTATATAATTATAATAAACTTTAAGATCCTTAATATAAAGTTATAAACTATAGTAAGCTATAACCCTATACTAATTAGAATTAATAATTAATTAGAATAATAATATATAAATAATAAATATAGAGGCGATTCAGACTATCCTAATATTAATATAATACTATTATAATACTACTCCCTCTTATTATAAAAAGCTAAATAGATAAATACCTATAACTAATAGGCCCTGATTAACTCCTATTATAAATATATATAAAGCCTATTAAATAAACTCTTGAGTTATATAGGAATGTATATAAACTAGGACTTATATATATTATAATACTAAAGACTATTTTATTATTAAATATAAGCTATATTCTACCTACCTACTAATAACTTCTAGGATTAATATTTAGGCTTTATAGTTAGATAAAGGAATTATAGATAATAAGGAAAAAGCCTAGCCCTTTAGAAGAAACTCCCTAAGGGGTTAGTTAGTATAACTACTAATAATAATATTATAATTATAAATAGAAGTAGAGAGATATAGAGATAAATAGATAAGCTATTATTTTCAATTTCTATATTAATAATTAATAAGTCCTTTATTTCTATTTAGGTTAATAATACTTATAATCATTATAAAATAGTTAATAAGGAGTTTATAAAATAGCAAAACTTTATATTAATTATATTACTATAGTTATACTAATTAGGTACTATCTTAAGCACTAACTAGAATACTCATACTACTAAGATAATTAAAATATATATTAATTTTAATAATTAGGTATCTAAAGGCTTATTCCATATAATCCTAAGGATAATATATCTAGCTATCTTTAGGAAACTATAGTTATAATATTAAAGAGTTATTCTAAACTTTATAAAGAATAGGATAGAGATAGATATAATTAATAACCTTACTATTTAGACTATTAGTAATAAATTAAAATAGATATATATAAAAGATTCCTAGATCCTATTAAATTACTAGTTATAATATTTTCTAATTTAAAAAAGAGAAAGTATGAACAATTAAAATTTAACTTAATATAAATGAATATAATTCTAATAGTTATATTACTAATAACTTTAGAATAATTAATACTTATCTTACTAGCTATCTATAGTTCTTTTATAGACTTATTTAATAAAAATAAACCTTCTAGTTTTCTACCTTATTAGGAATTACTTGATTGTTGTATATATTTAAGGAGAAATCTAAATAGGATAGAACTATACTTACTATAAAGACTACGTTATAATATACTAAGGGAATACCTCTTTAAAATCTAATATTAAATTTTAGATCTAATAAATAAGAGTTAAATCTAACTAGACTTATCTATAACTAAAATACCTATGCTTCTAATTAGAAACCTAGGGCAGAATAGTAGCTTTATATAAATTATGATATTCTTAATACTATTAATACTTATAATTAATACCCCCTACTATTAATTAAAGACATTTTATACTTATTATCTAAGATAATATAATTTATAAAACTTAATATTTATATTACTTTTCATAAAATCTATATTATAAAGAGAGATAAATATGAAGCTGTTTTTAAATATACTTTAGCTTATTTAAATAGCTTACAACTTCCTTTAGACTAATAAGTATATTCATAATATTCTAGTATTATTCTAATAATACATTTTACAATACCCTTAGTAGCTTTATTATAACTTATGTAGATAATACTTCTATCTATAATTATAAATTAAAAAGTAATTATTAGGATACAGTTGTATAGGCTTTTAAGTAGCTATAAGGAGTTAGTTTATATTTAGATCTAGAGAAGTATAAACTTTCTATGAAGTAAATTAAATACCTTAGTTCTATTATTAAAATAGGGAAGAATATTTATTATAAGTCTAAAAAAGTTAAAGCTATATGAGAATAAGAAGTCCTTAAAAATATCTATAATATCTAAAGCTTCTGTAGTTTTGTAAACTTCTATTATAATCTAATTAACTACCTCTCTAATTTAATAAAACTTCCTATATAATTAATATAAAAAAGAATACTATTTTATTAGAACACTATATGTTAATAAGTATTTAAAATACTCAAATCTTTTTTATTTTAAAGTTAATTATAACTTAATAGAAACTAGAGTAGTATATAGTTGTTAAAGTGGATTACTTAGGAATAATATTAAAGAATTGCCTCTTATACGAAGATAGAGATAATATATTATAACTAATTACTTATTGTTTAGTTAGACTAACCTTAGTTTAAAAGATTTATATTATTTATAATAAGAAGCTACTGATATTTATATTATACCTAAAGGTATAATTAGTAGAATTATAAAATATAATAGAATTATTTACTATCTTCTCTAACTATAAAACTTGAAAATACTTTATGAGTTTTAAACTTATTTTAGAATAATAAACTAAATAGATAGAAGCTTTATTAAAGCTTAGTTTTATTTTAAAATATTACTTAGGTTACCTTATAAGACGCCTTAATACTCTCTCTTAGTAAGACTAAGATAATATACTAAAACTATAGCTTTTGATATAAATCTTCTAACTTCTTAAGATTAACTTTAGAAATAAAAATAGGGTTTCCCTAGTATTTCTAATTTATAATATATAAATAGAAAGAAGTTAGGAGGAGGTTATATAAGTAGAAAATACTTATTAGTATACTATTAATATATTACTAAATAAATATACTATATTCTAAGATACTATATTACTAATACTATAGAATTAGGCGATTATAGTTATATTAATATATTAGATATAATTAGAAATAATCTACTAAAAAGTAAAGATATTCTTATTAGAAGCTTTAATATAAATATAAATTATTAATTAAATAATTAGGAGAAATAGTATTTCGCTCCATTGAAACTAAATCTAAATTTCTAAATATAAGCTACTAATAATTATAATCTTATAAATAGTTTATAACTCCTTAGTTTTCAATTATTTTAAGATTAACTTAATATTTATAATACTCTTATAAAACTAATATTAAAATAAAATATTAAGAGATATCAAATATTTCGTCTAAGTATATAATATCTACTAATATTTATATAAGAATTATAAATGTTACTAAGACCTATTATAATTCTTATTAATTCCTCATAAGCCTTCATTATAAATTTCTACAAACTCTATAATAAAACTACTATCTACTAGAAAGGGAGACTTAAGGTTCCTAATAGTAAGTATAAATTAACTATTTTAATATATCTAATTAGAAATTATAATATATATAACTACTAAAGTTTATATAAAGAAGTTCTAAGATACCTGGTAGTAATTCTATAACTTCTCTATATTAATTATTACTAATTGTAATTTAGACTAAGTAAGCACCTTTTAGATAATACTATATTAATCAATAGATATATGATAATTATTATTAGATTTATTCGACCCCTAAATAAGTAATATAATAAAGAAATAATACTTGAGATCTAAATATTCCTATAAATATGAATTACTTTCTTATAACTAAACTAACTAGCTTATATTACTATATACTAACTAGTATTAAATAATAAAGACTTTTTATTATTAAAATTAGCCTAAATAGGCTTCTATATAAGTTTAATACTATACTTATCTTATATTCTTAAGTAATAAAATAAACTACTTATTCTAGTTTAGAATAGATCTTAATATTCTTATCTTACTTTAAAAGTAGTATTATTATAACTTAAGTAGTAATAGTATATATATAGCAATATAATAAAATAGGTACTAACCAGATGTAATAAGTAACTAAGAAGTTTCTAGTTAAAGGTAAAGTATAGTTATTATTATATTATATTGAGAGAAATTAGCTAAATAAGAAGCTTAACTAAATAGCTTCTAAATATTAAATTCTTAATATATTAAGCCTACTAAATATTATATTAGATACTTCTATAGGTATCTATTTAGTATTTTATATTAATCCTATTAAATAAGTAAAAAATAGTTTATTATTATCCTAATAGTATATAGATATATATCTTAACCCTATTTTAATTTCTATAAGAGAAAATAGTAAGACTTATGAAGAATATAGATTTAAGGAGATATTAGTAGTACAAAATACCTTAGGATAAAACTATAATTATAATATATCTATTAAGTAGAACAATTATAATATCTTAATATAAGAACCCTTAGAAAACCTTATTAATAATAAAGTTAGATTATAATTTGAATTATAATATAGAAATATTGGAAAGCATAATATATTAATATTCATTTATTAATAATAGAAAGCTATATAGGCTAAAAACTAGATAATATAATAACCTATAAGGGATATATATAAACTACTAAAAGACTTACCCTTTAGACGCTAAATAAATAGATTAAGTAAAAAGATTAGTATTATCCTACTCCCCCTCATACTTTTAGAATTCTTCTTCTCTTTTATTATCATTCTTTTCTTCTTATTCTTTATTATTAGGAATAATAATAAGTAATAACTATTTAGAGATAAAATATTGTTAATACTAATAGGAACTAGGATTTATATAATAATAATAAACAGGCAAGCTAGTATTAATAAGACTAAAGATATAGTTATAATATTAATAAGGTATAATATATCTACTAAAGTATATTATAGTACTTTACTATAGAAAAGTTAGTATGATAAGAATAAGGAAAAAGAAGGGGAGAAACTTACTATTATTTATATAATATTACTAAGATTAGTAAAAATCTACTTAGGAGTAAAAATAGGAGTAGGTATAAGAATACTTTTAGTATATAAAAAAGGAGTAGTAAATATAATAGTAATATAAGTTAGAGATACCTATTAAATATAATACAAATAATTATTATAAGCTTAAATTATAGAGGCAAATTCTAGTGAAAAAATAGGAATATAATAGCTTTTAGAACTATTCTTATTATTAGTAGTAAGGATTATAGTAATAATAATATACTTACTATATCTAATTAGAAAATCAACTTAGCAACTAGTAGTATATAACTTAAGACTAGTAGTAAAAGAGTAAGAATCCTAGTTATACTTACTCTTTAACTTTAGATATTTATAATACAATTAACTCTAATTTAATATATAAATCTAAAAACAACTATTCTTATTATATTTAGAATAATAATTAAAATAAATAGAAATAACCATATTTAGAAACTAACTCTTATTACTATTAGAATTACTTTTAATAATATAACTAGCATGAATATAAACAGTAAGCTTAGAAAAAGTATAATAATAAGAAGGGTTATAATTAAGAAGTCTAAAGCTAGTAGTAATAGTAATAAATATAAAAATAGAAGAAACTTAAAAAAGAGAAATATAAGTAGAAAAGTAGCGAAATAATAATATTATAATAAGTATAAAATAGAAGGTTATATAAGTCTAAAGAGGGAAGAATAGGCCCATATAAAAAGAGAAGAAAAAAGCTTCTTATAGGTTAGTAATAGGAAGAAGATAATATAAGACTACTTAAGATAAATATAATATAGATTTCCTTATTAGTAAGACTATCCAATATTAGTAGTATCTGAATTTTCTTATTAATAGGACTATCTAATATTAATAGTATTTGAAACAGGTATTTTAAATAGATTTTTCTTATTAGTTAGATTAACTTAGATAATTAAGTATACTAATATATTATTAAAACTATTAATACTAGATATTATTATAACAATAAGACAGAAGAATAGTAAGAAGTATTTTATAGATTAAAGCCTTAAGGTTTATATAAGATATTACTATTAAGGTTTTATATAACTACTATTTCTATAGTTTAGTAAAGAGTTTTCACCTTAGGTATAAATTCTTCAAGTTTATTATAATACTATTAAGGCATTACTGAAGCATCTCTTATAGCTAGCCCCTAATAGCTAAAAGATTCATAATAATATAGCTTAATAGTTAATTAATAGATTAATATTCTTATGACTTATAGTAGTCTAAAATTTAAATCTTAAAAGAAATATTTACTTATAAGCATTAGATATATTTCAAAGTTCTAATTTATAATCGTCTTAGTAGACTTAAGATTCGAATTTATAAGAGTCTTAATAGACTTCAAAACTAATTTATAGAATATCTTAATAGACTTATGATGTAAGAGACTTTTAGTCTTTATTATTCAACGATTTCTTTTATTAATCTAATAGTAAGCTTATCATTCTAATTAGGATAATTCCCTCATAAATCTATCTAATATAAAAATAATAAATTAATAAGAAGAGTTAATTAGTTATCTAAGATAGATATCAAAGCAATAAGCTATATAGTCTTATAGAAATAGTTAAATAAGGTTCTATATAAATAGATAGATATAGGGAAGCTTAGAATTACTTAATATAATTCTCAAAATAATGTGAAAAGGTATTGAAAAAGATATAGAAGTTAATATTAATAATAGATATAGATAGAAATATAATATAAAGAGAGAAGTTAATATAAAGCTAGGCTTATAATCTATTGAATTAGTAATAAATAATTAGTAAAAGGTCAAAGGGAAATAATAGTTCTTAATTATTAAACAATAAATTATTCAGGATAATGTTTAAAAATAGTATTAATATTGATATCAATAGTAATAATAATACGAAGTTTGGATTCTATGGGAAGTAGGGGATTTCGTAGTATTAATATCTATATAGAATTTATTTTTAGAAAAGTTAATCTTGCGTCATATAGAGCTTTCGGCTTTATTATACTTAGGCTATAAAGTGGTCTATTTATTAAATATTCTGATATTATAGTTTGATTAATTTAGAGTATGAATGATTAAGGTATTATGATCTTAATTCTAATAATTAACTTTCTATGATAAATAGAAAATATAGGGTTATAAGAGTAATAGAGCATATTCAAGCCCTTATTTATTGAAAATGGGTTATTAGGCTAAGTATGAGTAATAGCTCAATAGTTAGAACTCTAATATATTCTAAATTTAAAATCTATCTTTCTAAGTTAAACTTAAAACAGTAAGTAGTATATTAAAAGATACTTCTTTAGAATTTTAACTTCTTTTTAGAAAGTATTTAGAAATATAAATATATATTTATAGGCCTAAAGGGATAGTTGTATTTATTCTCTTCGTTTTATTATATATATCTTTTAGAGAGGTCTCATCTCTTAATCTTAGGGTTTCAAGCCTTAGGTTCTTAGTTATTCTTCTAAACTTTAAAAAGGAAAGACTATTTATTAAAGAAAGTAGTACTTCATCCTACTATTTCTATTATTTTAAATAGCCAATAAGGCTAGTTTTGAATTCTAATAATTAAAGTATTTTATTTCTCTTTTCAGATTCCATTTAACTATTTACTTTAATAAGAAAGCTAAATATCAAGAGAAATATAGTAAGGAGTACGAAGTATAATAGAAGAAAGCTTTACTTATATTTATAAGTTTATTCTATATTCTTTATCTCCTTTACTTCAATTTTTCCTCCATTAAATTAAAGCTTGACTAAGGGTTTTCTATCTTCTAGCTTTAATTCTTTATTATATTTAATATCCCCCTAGATATAGGACAAGAGTTTATTTTGAAGAACTTAATAGAGGGATTATATATAAAGAGATAGATAGTATATATAAAAGTAATATTAGGAATATAGTATAATATCTTCTATTAAAGAAAGATGATATTAAGAAGTTAGCTGAAGTTAAGGAAAATTATTATTAATAGTTTAGTTTTCTTTAAAGTTCTAAGGGATTTTAGATTTAAGAATAAGAAGATTCTTATATTTATTATTTAACTATAATAATTTATTAGAATATATCTTACTATACTCTTATCACTACTAGACTTTAACATAGTGAAAGAGCCTTGAAGAAGAAATAATTAAAATAACGAGTTTTAAATAGAGAAATATATTTAAAATAAGGATTTATAGACTTAAAAGCTAGTTTTGTCATTATATATAGTATATACTTACCCCTTATGGTAGTTATAAAGTATTATATTCTAACTATTATACTTCTAAATAAAGAAGCTATATATAGTAATTAGGTAATAATACCTTTTGTAGATTGACTGAGTATTAGGATAAATAGTAATTCAATGGATAAAGCCTTTTTATTAAATATAAATATCTCTTTAGTATATAAAGAGACTTCCTTATAGTCTTATAGACTTAATAAGATATATTTGAATGTTATTTTTAAAATCTAAGGTTTCTTATAGATTTAAAATTATATTATAAGTATTATTGTCAAATCTTTATTCTGGATAATATTTATATATAAGGATATAAAACTAATAATTATTTAGTAAATAAGTTAGCTAATAAGATAAAATAAAGGGGGTATTAGTAACTTATAGTTAGCTTAGCTGAAAGAATTGAAACTTGTAAGTTTATGTTACTTCCTATTTCTTTTAATATACGAATGCTAATATTATAGATTATATAAAGATAGCTAAACTCCCTAAGCTTATAAGGATAAGAAATATTAATGTTTTTAATTTAAATAAAATAGTTATATTGAATTATAATTAGGAAAGATTAATTACAGATAAAGTAAAGTAGTAACTAATAGGTTATATGTAAGGAAGAAAGACAAGATTAGTAAAATATAAATTAGAAGAAGTATTTTTATATTTCTAGCTATAATACACATATAGTTATAATTAAAGTAATATTGAAAAATATTATTCATTATAAAGGTGGAATTCTTTTCTCTAAAGGATTAATTATAGTTCTTGAGTAAATTAATTAAAAAGTATATAATTATAATCTTAGAATTATTTTAGTAAATACTTTTACATTTTAATAAAACTTTAATTCTCTCCCTAATATATGAGTAGATATATTTTAATTTCCCTAAGCCTCAATAGGATTTTTATTTTATTAAGTAGCTTTTCTAAAGAAAGTATTATTCAATTAATAATTCAAGTTTACAAATATTCTTATTATTATTTAGATAACTTTCTTTCTTATTTAATACTATTTACTAAGGATTTTATTTAATATTACTATAAGCTTAACAGAGTCTCCTACGTCTAATAATTAGCATATTTTAAAAAATGATTAATATTATTAGTAAGGTATAGAATTAGAAACTCCTTATTTATTCTTAAACTTATAAAGTAGGATAGATCTACTTCTAATAATCCTTTCTAGAAGCTAGTTCTACTAAGAGTATTTAAAAGATTATAGGAACTTTTTTCTATTTTATAAAGCTATATTTAATCAATAGCTTGAAGATCCTAATATTAATATTAAACCTTAATAAGAATAACCTTTTTACTGATTTAAATTAGGAAAGTTAATAATAGTAGAATATCTATTTGGCTATTTTATATTTTAATTATTAGAGATAAATATACTATAAATTGAGATAATATTATAGAATATCCAATTAAACTATAAACTCTTATCAGTTAGATTGAGTAGTAAGAAGTACTAATTTAAGAGATTAAGTTGATAGGTTTTACTTAAGTTATGTAAGGCTGTATAAAAAATATTCTAGTTTGCTATATAGGTATAAATAATGATTTTAAAATAAAAGTTAAATAATATAACTAGTAGTATTTAAAGGAATACTTAATATTCTTATTCTTCTTATATAAGTAAGCTAATATAGTAATCTGAATAGATTTCCTGATAGATTAATAGTAAGGCTATATATGATATTATAATATATATTAGGCTAATAAACATAAAGAAGATATATTTATTAAGATTTTGAGATTTATAGATCTATATATAGAAAGAAGTAAGAGAGAGGTATAATTTTTAATAACTTAATAAATTTATATTATACTAATTATATACTATTCTAAATAGGTATAAATATTAATATTTCTTAACTAAGTATAATAAGCCTTTATTATAGTTAGAATCCTGTTTGGAAGATGTAGTTGTAAGTATATAACAAGTAATTAATAACTTAAACTTATTGAGAATTATATTACCTATAACTACTTAGTGAAATACTTATACTAAATAGAGCGATATAAGAAGTATTAGAAGTAAATTATTAGTATGATAATAAGATTGAGAAAAGGAATTAGATATTAAGGATATAAAACAACTTCTTGAGATACTTTAAAATAAATCTTATAAAGAAGTATATATTTATTAAAATACTAAAAATAATATCTAGTTTTATTCTAACAAACTAGACTTAGCTAGTAGTAAGGCTTTTAGCAAATTATTTATAGATTCCCTAGCTAGATATTAACCTTAATCCCTTTATAAAGATTATTACTAATACTATTTAGAGTACTACTTATAGCAGTAGTCTCTTTAAAGCTAAAATTAAAAAGCCTTTGTAATCTCTATAAGAAGCTATATATAGAGAAACTAAGATATGAAGAAATTACCTTACTTAATTCCTAGCCCCTATAATTAAAAGGCTAATAGGGAATCCTACTTCTATAGAACTAATAGACTAAGAGTTATAATTAAGACACTAAATAGGGAATTTAGGTTAATATTAAATAGAAAGTATTCCTTTTCAATAGAAGATTAGTATCAAGATAGTAAATCTATATGAAGCTATTTTTTAAATTACTATAATATAGGCCTAGAGATTAATTCATAAGACTTTATAATATAGTAGAATATAATCAAATACGAAGTCCATTCCCATAATACTAAAAGTATATTATAAATAATAAAATATCTAAACTCTTAGGAATTTAATATACTTTTCTATTTAGATCTATGAAACAGCCCTACTACTTACTAGATACTTAGGACAATAAACTTATAATATCCTAAAAGTAATTATAATACTAATAGTAACTTATTTTAATATTAATAGTAACTACTATATAACCTTTTAATAAACTTATAAGAGGATAATATTACTATGATCCTTAATAATAATAACAAGATATACTAAATCAATCTTAGAGTTAATTAAATAATAGAAAGGATCTTTTATTCTAACTTTATATAGAAAAGGTCTAGTAATAACTACTCTATTAAAATAGTACAATAGCTATTATGATTCTATATTAACATAAACATTTTACTTAATATAATTGAACTACTTTAAATTCATATTTAAATTGTATTAATAAACCCTTAAGATAACTAGTTTACCTATAGCCTTAAAATGGCCAAATAGCCTAAAGCGTTTATTTCAAATAAGATACTGAATATTATGAATTCACCATTAGTTTCAATAGATAAGTAATATAAATATAAACATAAGATTCTTTTAGTTTTATATTAATTATTAGTAATTAGTTAATACTTCAAATCTTATAATAATATCTATAGAAACTTATTAATATAAAGAATAATCTAGACTTATAAAGACTATAAGGTTTTAGGTTACCCTTTATCTATCTTTAATAATGATCTACTATAAGTAGTAGGAAAATATTTATAAGACTAAATCTAAATTGGAAGGTTATCATAATTATAGCTAAAAGTATTAGGATTAGGAAAGTTAATATTGAAGCCTCAAAGAATATTATAAAGTAAGACTTATTAGATTAACTTGATTTTAATGTAAATATTATACTAGAGTTATTACAATAGACTATAAATAAATATTCTATTTAAATCTACTCTTTCAATATTAATTAATTACATTCTTCTAGTATTACTTCTATACTCTTAAGTTAACATATTAGCTTATAATAATTATTTTAATCTATATAATTAAATAAATCTTTCTAGTTATATAAAGTAGCAGTTTATAAGCTAGTAGGTTAACTATTAGATTTAAATTGAATAGAATATTTCTATTGAAATAGTAGCCTATATATTTTTATACTTTTTAGTATAGAATGACTAACTATAATTGACTTAGAAATTAATCTAAGATGGTTATTAATAAGTTAATAATAAGGAGATAGAATTAGCTAGTAGAAATAAAATTAGAACTAAAGAGGAATTCAAATAGCTAGATTAATAGTAATTATAATAATATAAATAGATTTCCTATTAATTAAACCTATAGAACTTTATGTATTCAGCCCCCCCACCTAGTAAGTGGCTTTATGTAACACCTAGTAATCAATCTCTATAATAGGAAAATACCTAGTTATATACTACAACTTAGATATATCTCTATAAGTAAATATAGTTAAAAGGACCTAGTAGTATAACTATTAATTTAAACCTAGCTCTAACCTAGAACTATATAGAAGCTAATAAGTAATAGAATAATAACTAGATATATAAACTTGTTAGTATAAACCTTATAATAGTCTATATAGAAAGTTATTAACTTAACATACTAGTCGTAACTTTAAAATATTAAACTTACTATAGTAGTACTTACGATGTTAACTGATACTAGCTGAATACTAATAATACTACTAATATACTTTAATAATACTAAATATAGATATAAAAGAGAGCAACAGACTGAGACCAGCTAACTATCTTTTGAAATGCAAGTTAATAGCTATTTATAATAATATCCTTACTTATGATAATACTACTAATAATAATAACAATAATAAGAACCATCACCATACTTAACCCCTATAACTTTAATATAAATATTAACCTTATAAAAGTCGTTAATAACTATAAGAATTATAACTATTTTTATAAGCGCCTAAAAGGACTAATTTTATATAAAAGCAACTTTACTACTTTCTCTAGCCCCTTTAAAATATTTATAGTTATATTTAGCCTTGATATTTTATTGGAAGATAAAGCTATTAGTAAAGCTAAAAAAATAAAATTAAAATAATAAAGAAGAATCTGACGCCTAAGAGTAAGATATTCAAAGATAATTCTAAATACTTCAAATCTATCTTAGAAGTAATCTGTTAAGTACTATTTAAAAAGGTATATATATTAAAGTCTATTATAGAAGTCATTATTAACTAATAATAGGGAAGGTATAATTTAAAGTTAAATATATTATACTCAGACTCATAAACTATCAGCATAACCTTATTATATAACATTCAAAAGCTTAAAGTAACTATAGCTATAACTATTAGTATAAGGTAGGTTAAGGTATAGGTCCCCACTAGAAGCTAAATATTCTCTATATAAAGCTAAAGACTTTAATTAAACCTATTATATAAAACTTCTAATAAGTCTAAAGGTAAGACTATAATAAGCCTAAGCCTAAAGCCTCTTTTATTATACAAATAATATATATATATATATATATAAATTATAGACTTCTATCTATAGTGTTTATCTTATAAATAGTAATAGGAGATATATAATTCACATATTACTCTACCTTTTACATTTCAGAATACTACTTTTACGATTAGAATACTTTCTATACTATAGATCTATAAATTTAGCACTTTTTATTTAATATATCTTTCTAGAGCTTTCCCCTTTTTCTTCTATTACTATAAGACTAAACTTAGGAGAAGTTGTTTTATTTGTTTGATTTAAGTATTCGAACCTAAGCGGCTAGCGCCTATTTCAATATTCTTTTAGATACAAGAATAAGAAGACTATTTATAAGAAATACATAATAACTAAAAGCCTTCTAGAAGATTATACCTAATATTTAACCTAATAAGACTATTTTAAAAGTAAATATATAATCTAAGAATAAATAAAGCTTTATAAGTCTTAATATAGCTTAAGTCTTCATACTCTTTAGGAATATTAACTTTAATATTATACTAATAGTTATTTTTCTTCATTTTAGTCTTCTTAAAATAAACTGATTCTAAATCTAGTTTAAGAATCTGAATAATAAGATTAAGTAGGAAGGAATGTTATTTTTTATAGAGAGATATAATAAATATTTACAATTCTCGAACTAGGAAGATTTCTATAATAAGACTATTAACTTCTTTATAGAAATATAAATATAATAACTTTATAAGAAATTTAGCTATTTTAATATCTAAAGGTTAAATAATATACTTAATGGAATAAGCTAAAAGATTATTATTAATAAAATTGAAATAATTATAAAAGACTACTATTAATATGAGATGAATAGTAAGATATTATATTAATTTAAATTTAACTTCAAGGATCATTATTAGTTTAATATAAAGATTATTATTAATATTAAAGATTTCAATAGTAATAAGCCTATATTATATATAGTTAGTATATAACTAGTCTCTATAGCTCCAAGGTTTATGAAGAATATGTCTACAAAGGATAAATAGTGAATATTAAAAATATATTAGATTAATATATACTGAAGTCTTTTAGATAGAATTATTATTAATATAAAATATAGTTCTACTATTAAAAGCTTTAAAAAAGAAGCTTACAGTATAGGTAGTAATATAAGAATTATACTAATTAAAGCCTATAATAATATTAGTAAAATTCAATAGTATTATACTTCCCTATAGAAAGCTTATAAGATTATATGTAATAGAAAATTAGAAATATTAAGAGAAGGAATAATCTGAAGCCTAGTTAAAATAGTTAATAATACTAATAGTCCTAATAGTTTTATATTAATTCTAATTGTCCTTAGAATATATTTATATCTTAATATATAATTATTACTTTTTCTCAATATAATAAGATATATAATAATTGTGTAGAAAGTAATAGAAGAGATATATAAGATTGATATGTAATACTAAGTTTTAGATACTTAAGATATATGAAGATCCTTCTATTATATCTATCTACTAGTTTTTAATATAACTAAATATATATATTCATTGAGAATATTGAGGTTGAGTTAGAGTCTTAAGACTTATTTTGATTGATAGTAAGATATATATTATAAAGATAGAAAAAAAGTCTAATACTTTTAAATTATAACAACTAAGTTATATTATAAACTTTCACTTAAAGAAGGGAATAATAAGAATGTTTATGATAATGAAGTTAAAAGAGAACCTCTATTAAAAAGATAATTATAATAGTAATATTCAAAAAGAAGCTAGAATAATAACCATAACTATATAAAAATGATGTCTTTACTATAGAAATTGGTTTCCTCAGTATTATTTATTATAATATCTACTTTATAATAAAAAATGTAAAAGTATTCATTAAGACTATTAAACTTTATTAATATAACCCTATTATAATACTAGGTAAATTTCTTAAAGCTTTAGATATTGAAGAATAGTAATTCCTACTAGTAAAAAGAATACTATATATTAAGTACTTTAATGTTTACAAATATATATAAATAAACGTCCTTAGCTTTAGATTTATTAGTAAAGTTGAAGGTATTATTAATATACTATATGGGAAGTTATAACTAATTATTAAATACTTTTATAATGAGGAGAAAACTAATATCTTTCTATAACTACTCATAATATGAGAAATTAATTATTACTTTATATTAATACTACTACTCATATTATAATCTAATATTCTTATAGAAATCTACCTTTATAATATTACTTTACTATACATATAAATAGAAAAATGTCTAGACTACTTTATATTGATAAAGCTACTTATTAATTTATAGTAGTTATATTTAGAAAGTATTATTATTATAATTATCTAGGTATCAATAGTCCTATACAATTAAATATATTCTTATATATAACATATTCTAATTACTATAAGGATAAATCAAAAAGAGAAACGTTATTATATAACCTATATTTTATAATCTCTAGATTAAAGAATTTATACCTGAATATTATAAATATATAGATAGATAAGATCTTTAACTTCTATTTATTTGTATTTAATAATAAAGAAAAAGAGGATTTTTAATAGGTAAGACTTATAATAAAGTTAAAGTTAGTACTTATGAATAATAAGCTTCTTATATTCAATAGCAATATAATAATTTCAAAAATATTATAGTAATATAGCTCTTATGTAAAAAAGTTAAAGTAAGAGGATTAACCGTATTAATTATATACTTAGTAAAATAAACCTAGTATATATTAAAAAATAAGTATAAGGGATATATATAGCTTCTAACTACTAATTAGAAATATTCTTTAACGTTTCTACTGTAGTTAAATATCAGAACTTAATAGAAGAAGATATAAAGAAACTTAATACGTGTTTTATAAAGTAAATAAATAATTTAAAAAAAGACCTTATATTTATCCTTCTTAATAACAAAGAAATTAAGCTTTGTATTTTAATTGAGGGATTTCTTATTAATAATAAAAATATAATATTTTAATTAGAGTTTATTATTATTCTAAAGATAGAGAATAATGATAAGAATAATGATACCATTAAACTTAAAAGTAATATTACTTATATTTTCTTCTATTAAGTTCAAAATAGCTGTATAAACCTTACTAACTTTTGAAGTCTATAATGTAACTATAAGAGTCAATATAAAATATAAAGCTTTTATTACTTTGAGGTAAATAATTAAATATCTAAAAGTACTAAGAATATTAATAGTAATTTATATTGATTTATATTGTTTTCATAAGTATCTTATTACACGAAGTATTATAAGAGAGAAGTACCTTATAATTAATATTACAGAAGTCTAATAGTTATATAAATCAGAGAAGATCTCTAAGATCTATTAGATTGATAATAAGAGTAACCTTGTAAATAGTATAACTAAAGAATCTAATAATTGAACTTTAAAAGGGTTTATAATAATAAGGAGATTGAATATATAGATAAGAATATACATTATAAAAACTACTACTGATAATAAGAAGAAGCAATAAAGGTAAAAAGAAGGCCTATAAGATAATAAGAAGAGGGTGAGAAGGAGAGAAAGAAATATATTATAATAAAAGTCTAAAGTACTTGATATAATATTAAATAGAAGATGTATTATTTTATAGAGAAATACTATCTATAGTACTTATATAATCCTTAATATAATTAAAAGGATTTATATAACTAGAGGCAGTTTTATGCTATTTTTATATTTTACAATACTTTTATATTTAATATTTACTTTAATATTCAATATATTTTAACTATAAAAAGAGTATTACCAATCATAGATTAACTATAATTTTTAAAAAGATGAAGCTATACTAATAAGTAGTTGAGTAGGTAACCTACCAATTTAGACTAAAAAGAATAAAGGAATCATTATATAGATTTATCCTTATAATATATAGTATATATATATATATATTATATAACTTAGATATACATATTATAAATAGAGATAACTACTTATATACTAACTATACAATTGATTGATTAAAATATTTACTAGTAATAATCTAATAATATATTTATCCTATTCCCCTAAACCTTAGGAAAGGATATCTTGAAAGTCTTTCCTTTTTTATTTTTAGAAGATTCAAAATTTAATTACTTCATTTATCTCATTTTACTTTCTATTCATCTCTTTTAAGTTCTTATATAAATAAGCTATATTTTAGTAAAACCTACTTTGTAAGAGTATATTAGACTTATTCTAATATCTAAAGACCTTTTTCTTATTATTTAAATAGATGCTATAAAGAGTTGTATGATATTTCTATTAAAATATAGTTTATAAGAAATGCCCTATTTATATATATATAATGCTATATATATGTTAAATCCTTTTACCCCTAATTATCTTTATATAATTAGAGTAAATATATAAAGGTTTATGCTTTTACTAAGTATTAGAAGTAATTATAGTTTAAGTTAGATATACTATAGATATAGTATTTTTAACATTGTGACTTTAGTAGTCTATTTATTATAATAGAATATTATAACTATATTTTAATAGACTTTATACTATATATTATACTTTCGTCTATATATTATAGTTATAGTATATGATTTACTATACTTATAGTAGTTTATATATTATATTAAACTATTTATTATATAGTTATAATATCTTATATATAACGTTTATAGTAGTATTATAGAATACTATAGGAAGCTTAAGATGCTAATAGAATGCTATAAGAAGTTCCTATTAGATATTACTAGGATTCCTTACTAGAAACTACTAGAATGTCTTATGGGATTTCTCTAGGATTTGGAATTATATTTCTGAGAGAGTTCCTAGGAAGGAAATCTTAGAAGTCTCAATAGATTCAGAAAAAGTATTTGTTTTTCTATTATTGTTTTACTAGTCTTGAAATATAATAATTAGTACTATTATTTATTCTTTAATCTTAGAATTCTAGTTTATTTTAGAAATAATTAGTGAATGTAGCTAGAGAATAATAAATTAATAAGAGAACTCTAGTATTAGAAGGAATTAAGATATCTCTTATTTCCTAGATAATTATATTATTGAAATAGTGGAGGAAATTGTGGATAATAAGTAAAACTAATATTATAATTATTTGACTAATGTAATCTCTTTTTCTTTTGAATTAATATTCAATTAATGAAATTACTCTTATTAATAATATAGATCTATTTTCATTCTAAAGATATCAATTATAATATGAAAATAAATTATGAGATTTAATCTTAGAAGTCTTTTAACGTTATCTTGTACTACTTATTTTATGTTAATCTTTAGGTATATAATATAGACTAATTATATTAAAGGTATTTGATCTATTTAAAGTTATACGTTTCTTAGGAGCCTTTATAAGAAGCTATATCTAATAGGTAGCTCTTATTTCAATTATCCTATAGATACTATTAGTATTAAAGAACGATTTAAATAGAGGAAATTTCAATAGTAATTATAATTAGTTAATATGATAGCTAATACATAGAATGGTTATATTCTAAAAGGAAGATATAGGCCTATCTTCTATAATTATTCTTTAAGGGATTAGAATAAGATATTATATAATACTTACTACTAGTTATTATTACTTATTACTAGCTATTAGAAATTAATAGTAATTACTAGCTATTAGTAAGACCTAGTAGCTAGTAGTAGTTATTAAATTTATTTTATATGACTATAAGTTGTGTAACTATTAATCGTATTTACGTACTATAGGATTCAAACCTACTACTCTTATAATAAAATGGGAAAGGCTAGTTAGACGTTAACTTACCTATTAAGTAGGTATTCCTAGATATATAAGTAAAACATAAATATAAATTTAAATTCTACTTCTAATAACTTATTAACAAGGTTTTTAATTATAATAGTATTAGTAGAAGATTTATATCTAGAAAGTATCTATTTATTATATATAATTAATTATAAAAGTATTTAGAAGAATAGTTTCTCTATATAATATTTCATTGAACCTATATTTGAATAGATATTTACTAGGTTTAAAATAAGGAACTTGAGAAACTAGAGTTTCTAGAAGAATAGGAATATATATAAATTTTAACTAGAACCAGGAAATTGAAATAAAGCGTTTCTAACTTAACTTTTACTTAATAAAATAACTTTATCTCCTGACCTTCTAGTTCGATTTATTTAACTCAAAATATAGTCTTGGTAATTTACTTTTAAATATAGT
Source organism: Colletotrichum orbiculare MAFF 240422 (assembly GCA_000350065.2). NCBI lineage: Eukaryota > Fungi > Ascomycota > Sordariomycetes > Glomerellales > Glomerellaceae > Colletotrichum > Colletotrichum orbiculare. The sequence continues at coordinate 1,671,966 of AMCV02000013.1, forward strand.
TATTCAAATTAAATAGAGCTTTATTAGGAATATGAAAGTTAATATTTATATAACTTGTTTGAAGAAATAAACTTAATATACTTAGATTTATTCTTTCTTTATATAAGGATAATAGAAATATTAAAATGTAAATAGAAAGTTACTGAGAAATTATAATAAAACCTATTGAATACTAAGGTTTCTAAATGGAATCTCCTATACTAGTTGTATTATGAGTAATTTATAGACTTGTTAATTCTTACTAATATATAGATCTTATTTTAATCGAAATAAATATATTGTCTAATCTATGTTTTGATAAATTTCCTAATTTACCTTTTGAATTATTGTTAAATCTAGATCTAAAGCTAAGGAAATATTAGAGACTATTAGGTATACTTTATCCAATATAAAGAATATTATAGTTGAAATAAAATAGAGAATGAAATAATAACTTTCTAGGACTATTATTAAACTGTTACTTTCTAGTTATAATAAAGAAGAGTAGTTTTAGAATTAATTTACTAAATATAGGCTGCAAGGAATTACTATGAGTTATAAATCTAATTTAGAAGAGATTAGATTTTTCAATTCCTTTACTTTATATAATTCTTTTAGAAAGCTTTATATGGAAAATAGTAAAGGATTTATATAAGTATAGAATAATATTTCAAAATAGAAAAGCTTTACAAGATAACTCTAGTTATTACTACTTAGTATTTATTAAAAATATATCTTGATATTTCTATAGAATTATGTTCAATTAGTATATAATAGATATTACTGATATATAACAAGAAGTATTCTAATATTATTAATGTAGCTTAGATTATTAGATTATCTTTCTAAAGGTTAGATTCAAGGTTCTCCTTTAAAGAGTAGAATAAAGACTTGAAAATGTCTATTCCATTATAGATAATACTTATAGTTGTTAGATTTATTCTAATATATAAAGAACTTTTATTTCTATTATTTTAATAGAAGTAATAAGAAGTTGTATGATATTTCTATATGAATGAATCGTATAAAGATCACTCTATAAATACATACTTAATAAACCTTTTTACCCCTAGTGGTTCTTAAGTAAATAAGGTAAAGATATAGAGGTTCACTCTCTTATAGAATATTAGAAGTAGTTCAAGCTATATATGCTATAGTATAGCACCTTATATACTATAGCTATAGTAATTAATATACTATAGCTATGCTATAGTATATAATATGTTTTAGCTTATACGTTATAGTTATAACGTATTATACATTATAGTTATAGTAGCCTATATATTATACTAAAATATATAGGCTGTAGTTATAACGCCTTATATGTTGTAGTTATAGTATATTATATCCTATAGCTATAGTAGCCTATATATTATACTAAGGTATGTATACTATAGTTATTATATACTATATACTATAGCTATAGTAGCTTATACGCTATAGCTAAAGTTAGAACTCTAGTAGTATAGCTAGAACTCTAGAATAAACCCTCTATATAAGAACCTTAATATCTCTATAAATAATAGTTAGAAATAGTTAATTATACTATTAATCGAATTACTATTTCTCCCTCTATTTAACTATTATTCTTATGAATATTTTGAATAAGTCCTCATATTGAGAAAACTATTTTTATTACATTATGTTTCTCATGCTTTTACAGTTATCTATAGTAATAACTTAACTGTCGATTTACCTATATATCTATTTATTCTAATAAGTTATGAGTTTAAATTTCACTAAGCCTAAAGGCTTAGATAAAATATCAGCTATATTATCTTCTATATTTATTTAATATATAAAGATATTTTCATATCTAATAAAGTTTCTTATAAAGTAAAATCTTATATCTGTATATTTTACTTTTTCATAAAATTTAGGATTTTTAGCTAGCTTTTTTACTACTAGATTATCTATAGAAATCTTAGGTTTTATCAATTTTAAATAATCTTAGTTTTAAATTGATATAATTGTAATTATAATATAAATAGGTTACTTCTTTATAAATATATAATAAAGCTATATATTCAGTTTTATAAAAAAACAAGGCTACTACTTTCTATTTTATAAAAGAATATCTTATAATATTACTATTTCCTTCTAAATAGAAAATATAAGAAGAAGTAGATTTTCTATTATTTAGATCTCTTATTTGATCTAAATTAGTATATCTTATAATATTCTTAAGAGAAGATATATCTTTATAGTTATAAGTAAATCTATATTCTTTATTATTATTTAAGTAACCCTATATATAGTTAAGGGTTAAAAAAATGATTTTTATTTAGATTATGAGTAAATAGAGAATAAGCTATTACTATAAAAGTAATATTAAGCCTTATTTTTAAAGCTAAATATAATAGAGCTCCTATTTCCTATTAAAACCTTAAAATATCTTTTTTTGAAGTTTTTTCTTTATTCTCTAATAACTTCAGATTATTATCTATAGGAGTTTTAAATTTGTAAATAGTTTCTTTTTTATATTTTTTAATAATTCCCTTAATATACTTATTCTAATTAATAGTAATTATCTTTTCTTTCTAATTTATAGATGAGTGATAGCTAAGAAAGATAAAAACTTTCTTAGGTTCTAAATTTTAATTTTCTATTTTAAAGAATCATATGTATAATTAGCTATTTTTGAATTATTAGCAGCTAGTAATATATTATTAATATAGTAAGTAAAAATAGCTATATAGGATTTCTTATTCAAAATAAAAACTACTTTATTATAAGGAGAAATAATAATTCCTATTAAATAAAGAATATTTTTCAGATAATTACACTAAAGCTAAAGATTCTATTTTAAATTATATAATACTTCATTCAATAAATAAATAAAAGTATAGTCTTTATTCTTTTTATAAGTATTTATATTTAGATTTAAATTAAATTCTAAAGAATCTTTCTTTTTATTAAAATAAAATCTAGTTAATAGATGAAGATATAGAGGTTTATTAATATTAATATATATCAATATTATATTAATATTATATTGTATTAAAATCTATCTTAAATGAATAAAAACAATTATTATATATTTCTAATTTTTAAGCTTATAGATAATACTAAAGGTTTCTAAATAATTAATACCTAAATATTAATTATAATATTAAGCTACTTATCTAGTCTTATATATAGTTTCTTTAGTTATATTATTTAGTTTTAATTTATAAACCTATCTATCATATAGAATATTAATATCTTTAATATTAATAGTAGATAGAAGTATAACTTTCTAACTATTTATAAATTTTATTTATTCTATTTCTTTTATTATAGATAGAATCTAATTTCTATATTTAGGAGATTTAAATACTTAAATAAAAGAGGTAGGGTCTTCTATTTTATTAATTGATAAAATATATAAAGCTTAATTATTTTTATTAGTATTTTTATATAATTTTATATAACTATTTAACCTCGAATAATCTAAAATAGTAAAGAGAATGCTCTTTTTATAAGTTTTATAGTCTTTCTTAGGTTCTTCTAATATGATAAGTAAATTAATACATAGGTTAGACTTTCCCTAAATATTATTTCTATTTTTTATATTTAATTCTAATATTTTATGTTGAAAGGTAGGTAGGCAGGTAGCCTACATCTAGTAAAGTGATACCTTACGTTAACGGTATATATACTAGATATTCTCAGGGAAAGAGTATATAGTATAAAAGAGTGAATAATAGTTATATTTAGTAAAAAAGTGTTATAGTTAGGTGATCTAATTATATATTAAAAGAGAGTATAAAAGCCTTCTTTTATAGTACTACGCTCAGTTCTAGAATATTCTAATTAGTAATCATTAGAATATTCTAGTATACAGGCTTACGTTAGTAATTACATATACAAACATTAATTACTAATAAGTACCCTATAAAAGAACGAGGTAGAATATTCTACTGAATATTCAACAGTAAGTAGAGTACTACTATAGGGTAAATACCTATAGTCTAATATTTTAACACCCCCTCTTTTACCTTATAGTAATAAAAGATAAATAAGTAAAAAAGTGGGTAACTAGTACCCTATAAAAACAATACCTAAACAAGTACCCTATAAAACAATAAGTACTATAAGTAACCAATTTAGGTACCCTATAAAAAGTATTAAAATACTAATAATAATCTATAGTACTTAAAGAGATATACCCGAATTTGGGTATTAGTACTATAATATAGAATAATAGTACTAAAAATAAGCTAAAAATCTCAGTAAAATTACTGAATATTTATAGTATTAGTAAAGCCTATAAGCCTAAGAAATTCAGTGAATTTAGGGTTAAGAAGAGGTTTAATAAGTCTATCAGCAGGTATTTCAGAAGTTGATAAATATCAAACTTCTATATTACTAAATAAAACCTCTTACTAGGTAAAAAAATAGTCTATAGCTATATATTTAGTATACTAGTAATACTCTAAGTTATAAGCTAGAGCTAAAACCTTACTATTATTAGTATAAATAGTTAAGGGTTTTATAGGAATATTTAGCTTTATAAAAAGGCTTTACAACTACTTAGCTTCTCTAATAGTCTCCTATAGACTATTAAATTCAGCTTTAGTAGTAAATAAGGCTACTATAAACTATTTTTTCAATTTCTACGAAATAAGGCTACTATTTATAATAAATAAATAGCCTCTAGTAGATTTTCAAGTATTATAATAGCTAGCCTAATCTGAATCAGTATAGCCTACTAAATTTATAATAAAACCCTTTCTATAAGTAAATACTAAATCAGTAGTAATAGATAGATATCTAAATATACTTATAACTATTTTCAGTAGTTCTTCAGTAGGTTTATATAGAAACCTACTAATAAAGATTACTAAAAAAACTAAATCAAACCTAGTTATAACTATAGTATATATAAAGCTACCAACTAAGTACTAATACTACTATAATAAATCCTTTTTAAAACTATAATTGGGATTTTCTTCTATAAGAGATAAATCCTTTAAAACCCCAGGATTAAAAAGGAATTTAAAAAACCTTATAATAGTTAAATTATTCTCAGATAATAACTACTTAATATAATAAGCCTAACATACCTATAGAATTCTTTAAGCTTAATTTCAAATTATACTAAGCCCTAAAAAATATAATATCTCTCCTAGGTCTTCTATATTAATAAATCTTCTAAAGGAAGATTTAAATTTAGTTATAGTAATAAGATTTTTTCTAAAAATTAAAAAATCATCTATATAAGTAACTAAATAAATAGGATCTTCAGGGCTATTATTATAATAAGTAGCCTTATTAGATTTTAAAAGTAAAAATCCTAGATCCTATAGAATTTTCTAAATTTTCTTTTACTACTATCCAGAACTCTATTTAAATCTATATAGAGCTTTAAATAGCAATAAAACCTAATCTATAATAAGGTCAAACCCTATAATATTTAAATTAGGAAATCTTTCAAAAAGTTTAATAAGAAGTAATTAAGAAATTTTAATATAAATCTCTTCTTCTTAATCCCTATATAAAAAAGTTCTAATTATATTAATATAATAGATCTCTTAGTTTTTAACTATAGCTATAGCTAAAAAAGCTCTAAAAGTAACTAGATTAAAGCTTATAGCAAGAATCTAGAAAAAATCTATACTATATTTTTACTAAAAGCCTTTAGCTACTAAACAGGCCTTATATTTACTTATAATCCCATCTAAATTAAGCTTACACTTAAAACCCCATCTTATAACTATAGGTTTTTTCATAGGATTTTTATTATAAAGCTATTTAGTAGGAATAGCTTTAAAAACCCCTCGATTAATTAGCTAGCTAATTTCAGTATAAATAGCCTTAAGCTAATTATCTCTTTTAGTACTATTTAAAGCCTATTTTAGCATTTAAAACTCTAAATAAGTAGTAAAAATATAAGGTATAAAAAACCTTCTAAGAGGTAAGGTTTCTATAATTATTATAATAAGCTTTAAATTATTAATACTAGAGTTTGAAATAGTAGAAAGTACCCCCCCTACTATAATAAATTTAAAATAAGCTAGAAATACCAATCTAGATTTATAAAGTCTAGTTAGTATAAAAATAAGAGTAATTTTAGAAGTATCCTTATAGGATATAAAAAAACCTTCTTTTATAAAAACAGTAAATTTATTACTATTTTTACATTTTTCAGAAGGATAGTATATTAAAACTTTAATACCTATAGGCTTTAAGTCTTCTAAATTAGGCTTATTATCTTTTTCTAGAAAGGAAAAATCTAGTAAAACCTATATAAAAATAACTAAAAGTCTTATTATAATAATTAAATTAACTAATTTAACTACTATAGATATAATAACGTCCTAAATATAGAAAGGTAACCCTTCTAAAAGTAAAATAATATAGGTTTTTTCTATTAAAACCCCATGAATACACTCTATAATACTATTTTATTCAGAAATATAAAATACTAAAGCCTCTATAATAATACCCCTTTCTTTTATATAACCCTCTAAAAGTTTAAAATTAAATTCTTAGCTATTATTAAGGCGTAGAGTATTAAGATAAATCCCTAATTAAGTTTTATAATATTCTAATTAAGCTATAATATAGCTAAAGATTTCATCTTTTTTAGCTATAAAATCTATAGCTCTATAGGAGCTATAATCGTCAGTATAAGGAATAGCATAATTATTCCCTATATTACTAATAAGGCTTATTTTAATTAAATCAATAAAAATTCAATAAAATAGTTCAATAACCCTATTATAACTAATTTTTAACTATTACCTTATAATTTTACTTTTAGTATAATTAGAATATTATAAACCAGCCTCTTTTAGCTAATTTATAGGTATCCCCTCTATAATTTTAGCTATTTTAGCTAAAAAGGGATAATTAAGATACCCTAGGTGACGATGCTACTCTATAGTAATAGTAGTTAATTCAACTTTAAATTTAGAAGCCTTATTAACTATAAAAACCTCGAAATCTACTATAGAGTTTTCTATAACTTAAGTAGGGCTCTGTAACTTAGTAGATAAATTAACTAAATTTTCAGAAAGCTCTATATTATAATTAGTAGATACTATAGACCTTACTAAACTATAACTAGAATTATCTATAAATTTAGTCAATTTTAGTGTAGGTATAATAGTTATACTATATTTTTGGAAGTTTCCTTTTGTGTTTTCTAAAAAGACTAAGAATTATAATAGCTTTTAATAAGTAAAAGCTTTATAAGTTCTTTTATAGTTATAGGTAAATAGAATTCATACTATAAATTTAGAATTATAAAAAAGTTACTTTTAGTATTATATAAGATATTATCCCTAATAAAACTACTCTTATTATAATATAATACTCCAGAAAAAATATTAATTAGAAGTTCTAGAATATAAAAAGTATTAGTTAATTTTATAGGATTTATAGAATTCTTATAGTAAATAGGTAGTTCTATAGTACTTATACTAGAGGGATTTACAAAACCCCTATTTATAAATATAAGGGCTAGGTTCTATAAGGTATCTATTTTAGTAAAAAACTAAAAGCTATTAGCTATATAAATAGTAAAGCTTATATTATAAAGCTAGCGATTTTTATTAGGGTGAGATACTATATTTTCAGGCTTCTTAGAAGGCTTAGAAGGCTTTTTAATACTTAATAATAAATTTTCCTAATAAATAGTACCTTTAGGTATTATAAAAACCTTATTTATAGAACCCTTAAGCTCTATTTTAATTAATATAACTAAAACTATAGAAGTTATAAAAGCTCTAGAAGTAGGTTTTTATTACCTATTAAAAAGCTTTAAATCTTTTAAACAATTCTTTCAGTAGGATTTTCCTTCTTTAATATATTTTTTAATACTATAAATAGAGCTTTTAGATCTATTTTTAGATTTTTCAGATCTTTTAGAAGGATTAAATATAGTAGACTTTCTGAAAGGCTTTTTAGTAAAACTGTTTTATATAGAGGTATTAAATTCCCTATAGCTTTTATCTAAAATATTAGCTATAAAAGCCTATAAGGTAGGAAGCTCTATTAATTTTAAATTAGACTTTTAACGCTCTAACTATATAGGGTAAAAGTACTATAAAACTACTATAAAAATAGTTTTTTAATTAATATCAGCTATATTAGTACCTATAGTAGCTAATTTAAATAAATAACTTTTAAAAATACTAATAGATTTAGTAAGAAAGCTATAATGTTCAAATTTTATAGTATGAAATTCAAAATATAGCTATTATTATAATATAAGACTAATACCCTTATAACTAACTTTTAAGGTAGTTATAACTAGATAGGGGTCCTGTAAATCAAAAATAAGGCTTAAAGGCTTTATAATAACATTTTGTTATATAAGTAATAGAACCTAAATTTTTTGTTTTTTAGTTATAGCCTTATAGGCCTCCTCATTTTCAAAAATTTCGAATAGTTTAAAAAGTTTAAAATAAAGCTTTAAGGAGTAGAACTAGGTAGACTAGTTTTTAACACCTATTAGCCTCTATTTTAAGGTATTAAATAACTTATAATAGCTTTAATAATATTAGCTATAGCTATAAATATAGCATATTTTTAGCTGAAAGGCTTCTGAAAGTAGCTAAGAATTTAGTTAAATAGTAAGGTTAAAATACTACTTAATAGCTAAGTAGTATTATTAATATAGAAGATTAGTTTTTTCAATTTTCAAAAAGTTAATTTCAATAAGTCGAATAAGTATCTTATAAAAAAAGTAAAATAATATTAAAGTAGTAACTCTAAAGTTACTAGTAAGCGAAAAGAGGAGGTTTCGATAAATAAATATATATAATATTACTATATTAAATATTGTATTAGCTAATATAAATAGTTGAATTTTTTCGAGATATAATAGATAATTTGATTATCGAGTTTTATATAATTTAATTAAGAGGATCTCAAGATTTAATAGAATAATATAAGTAATAAAACCCTAGGCTTATAACCTATTGAAAGGTAGGTAGGTAAGTAGTTTATATCTAGTAAAGTGATACTTTATATTAAAAGTATATATACTAGATATTCTTAGGGAAAGAGTATATAGTATAAAAGAGTGAATAATAGTTATATTTAGTAAAAGAGTATTGTAGTTAGTTGATCTAATTATATGCTAAAAGAGAGTATAAAAGCCTTCTTTTATAGTACTACGCTTAGTTCTAGAATATTCTAATTAGTAATTATTAGAATATTCTAATATATAGGCTTACGTTAGTAATTACGTATGCAAACGTTAATTACTGGTAAGTACCCTGTAAAAGAATGAGGTAGAATATTCCACTGAATATTTAATAGTAAGTAGAGTACTACTATAGGGTAAACACCTATAGTCTAATATTTTAACATTTTATTATTCTCAGTTGTTTCAATATTTAAGTTCTCCTTTAGAATTATTGTAGTTTTTCTTTAAACTTTAGTAGTAATGTTTATTAAAGAGTTATTATTGTTAGTATTATTAGTTTAATCTATACTAGAAATAGATTTATCTAGATTTAAAATAAGATTATTACTCAACTAATTAAACCTATAACTATCAGAGTTCTTTTCTAAATTAATAAATAAAAATAACTCTTTTTCTAAAGTACAAAAAGTATATTCTAAGATTTTTATATCTCTAGACTATATAGCTCTCTTTTTTAAAAAATCTTAAATTTTTTAAGTATTATTTCTATAAGCTATAATAGCTCTTTTATAAGCTCTTATATCTCATTTCTTAGTATTAAAATCTTTATTCTTATAATAATAAAAGCTACCCTATATTTTAATATTATTAATATTAGATTCTATTTTATTCTTTAATTCATAAGGAGTCTTAAGATTTATAGAACTATAAGGAGTTCTATTATATATATAGAAGCTATTAAAACATCTCCCTATAAATAATAAGGTAAATATAGATAATGAATTAGAACTCTAATTTTATTAATTAAAATTCTTATCATTCTTTCTATTAAACTATTAGGTTGATAAGTATAAAGAGGTTTAATATTATAAATAATATTAAAATAAGAATAAATATCTTTTATTCTTTTATTAGTAAATTTATTACTTCTATTAGTATTAAAATCTTTTATTTTTCTCTTATTATTATTATTATTTACTAATTCTTTAAACTTAAGAAAGATTTTATAAGCTTCTTCAGCTAATTTAATTTTCAATAACAATCCCTAAGTAAATCTAATTAGTTTATCAATAAATAGAATAAATCTATTAAATCTAATATATATTATGAGAGTTATAGATCTATATAAATCTAAGTTAATATAATCTTAACATTAAAGGTTCTATTTCTATTTTCTATTATTTCCATTAATACTATTAGTAATACTTCTTTTAATATAGACTTTATAAATAGAAGGAATATCTATTTTATTTATTTTATAAGATAAATTTAAAGTATTATCTTTTAAACTATCCATAACCTTTATATTAATATGACCTAAATAGTTATATAAAAACTGAGCATCTTATAATATAATAGTAGAAAGAATAATATCCTTTTATAAAATAAGAATATTAAATTTATATAAGTTATTTTTATTAAACCTACTATTAAAGTAGAATTCTTTTCTATATTATATAATATAGGTTTTCTCTACAAAATGAATAGAATTCCTATAGTATCAAGTTTACTTTAAGATAATAAATTAATTTTTAATTCTGGAATATAATATATTTCTTTTAATATAAATATTTGATTTTTTAAAGATATTTTTAAATTTCTTATTATTCTAGCTATAAGATATATAGTACTTCCCTATTTAATCTGTTTTAAAATTAGTTTATATTAAATAAAAAAGATTTATTTTTAACTATATCAATAGTAATAGTAGTATTTAGGTAAAAATAAATATTTTTGTAATTTTCTCTTTTAATTAAATTCCTAGAATTTCTAGTAATCTATTAATTTATTAAAAAGCCTAAAGTTTTACTATAATTTTTATTTCCTTTTATAAGGGCTTTTTGGATAATTCTTATGTCTTTAAAAATGTCGTCTTCTTTAGAAAATATATCAATATCTATATTTTTAGAAATAAATTCTTTGGATTTAGAACTTTCTTTATCTTCTAATAATTCGTCTTCTATTTTGTTAATTTCTTTAGTTCTAGTTGAAGTAATATTAATAGATTCTGAATTCTTCTTTTCAGACTTTTCCTTATTTTTATTACTATTTTTAGCTAGGACATTCTTCTACTAACTTAGAGCTTTCTTTAGATGAAAGTAGGTATAGTTTTCTTTAGTATGATTATTTTTCTTATATTTTGATAAAAGATTCTTTTTTTGTTTTTTATAGGGTTTTTTAATAATTCTGAAATTCTTCTTTTTCTGAGCATTTTTAGTATAATTAACTGAATTATTATTTCTTCTTCTAGATTTATCTAATAAATGAGAGAATAAAGAATCTAAAGTATAATAATATTATAGTAGCATACTTATTAGTATTAAAAGAGTATTTTATATAATAAATAGCTAGTTATAATATATAGGCTTAGAACAGATATCAAGGAATATATAATTATAGTGTTAAGGATTAAAGCTCTTAGAAGGGGGGATAATTATAAAGATGTAATAATAGGGTTATATAATATACCTAATAACTATCTAGTTATAACTACTAAAATACTAGAAAGAATTTTTAGCTAAACGATTATAATTTAAATCCTTTAAATAATAGTCTATATAGTAATATAGATCGTACCTATATATTTAAACCTTTTCTAATCGAATCTTTTAGCTATACTCTTATAAATATATAGAATTTAATAAGCCATAATAAAGTTATTATATAACTTAAAAATTTAATAATATAATTACTACTATATACTATTACTAGACTTTATATAAACTAATCTTATAATACTTATTTACTACTTATAAATTAATCTTATTTTATAAAAATTATATTTATATAATATCTTTTATTTATTTTAGTATAAAAGCTAGTATAATAAACCTAGGTGGCTATAGGGCTACTTAGCTATATAGATATTTATATAGCTACTAGCTATATGGAAGGCTATAGTATTCTATAGCTACATATTTAGCTATAGTATAGCTAGCTAGTTATAGTAGTAATTCAAGCTAGTTTTACTCTTTATTTTTACCCCCTTTTAGTATAGCTATATAGCTATACCTATAGCTACCTTTTTAGGGTTTCTTTTAGTTTTTACTATTCCTCTTTATTCTATTTCAATAGAAGTCTATCTATTATTCATACCTATTTCTTCCTTTTTATTAAAGTTAAAATAGGTAGATACTTCTATACTATCTAAATAGATCTGCCGCTAGGCCTATAGACTAACTAACATATTTATAAACTAATACTATTAACTCTATTTAAATATAACTATTTACTTAATAGTTGTAGCTATAGCTATAAAAGTTACAATATAGCTATATAAATTATAGCTATATAGGTTATAGCTATATAGGCTATAGCTATATAGGCTACAGCTATATAGGCTACAGCTATAGCTATATATATAGTAAAAGCGTTGAAACTTAATAAAAGTGATAATAAGAGGGCTAGTTATATATACTATAGCTATATATACTATAGCTATATATATTAGGAATAATACGCTTGAGAAGTAGACTTTATACTAGTTAAACTTTAGGTGCTAGCGCTGTTTCTATAGGCTTTATCCTATTTAAACTACTTGAAATAAAGCTTTATATAATATATATAGCTATATTTAGTTATATATAATATATAGTAGATTTTGCCTCCTAATAATATATAATAATTAAGAGTCTTATAATACTAAAAAGCTACTAGGCTAAATATATATATTATAATAATTTAATATATCTTAAATATTAAGATATCTACTAAAAATACCTCTCTTTTAATTTTTAAAAAAGCTAGTTAGTAGTTGATCTAATATAATATGTTTAGGTAGAAATTAAAGCTTATAACTTATAGAACTATTTTAATCTTAAGATAATTATTTATTAAAGCTTCTTCTTAAAACCTTTTTAAAAGTTATTTTTAAGTAACTTTCTAAAGGTTAAGAAGTATTAATAAACTATTAAAATATTTAAATTAAGTATTCTTAAGAGTTCTATTCTTATAGAGGTAAGTTATAAAGAAGATTAATAATTCCTTATAGATATTACTAAAGAAGTTTATATAAAAGATATTATAGATTTTATAGAAAAGGGTCTAAAGGTTTATATAGTTTTTTATAATTTCTATATTTAAAAGGTTTGAGAATATTAATATAAGTAGTTAAACTAAGCCTATATAATAATTTAGATTTTTAAATATATAAATAAGGTATTTTAATACTAATATTACTATATAAAGGAAAATATAGTAGTATAAGCTACTAATTTCTATAACTACTTTAGTATTATAGATAACTTATACTTTTAAAATGCTATTTTAATATATTATAAGAATAATAATTGAAATATAGTTTTAGAAGTAGTAAGATGTTATATATGAGGTTTGAATAGTTAATCATATTCTTTTTATTATTAAAGTATTTTAGATTTATAACTTTATGATTCTATTAGTTTTCTTATTAATTAAATCTTATATATAGGACTATATATTTATAAATTAAAGTTATTTAGATTTTAAATTTCTAGATGAAGTTATTCTAACTATTATAGAAGTAATCTACCATTTCTCTAAGGCTTTCTTATATAGTAAGATTAACTATAGTATTTTTAATACTATAATAGAAGTTCTAACTATTACTTTAAACTTTCAAAATAATAAGAGATATTTTTTAGGATTTAGATAAGTCTTTATATTTCTTAAAATATAAGTTAAGTTATATTTTAGTATGTTATTACTATATATATCTTTAGTTAGCTTATAAAGACTGAATACTAAATATTTTAATTAAAGAGAAGATTAAATAGTTACTAGTTTTAGATCTAGACTTTTTAAGAAGGATTTAGATTTTTAAATAATAGTAATTATATAATTAGTTTTTTAATTGAAATAGTTATAATATTATATAGTAAATATGTTATAAAGAGGGATTTTAATAATATTTTCTCTATGATTCTTTTATTTTTAATTTAGGTGTTTTAGTTTATATCTTTTCAGATATAGAATGCTTTATAATTTTCAGGGGTTCTTATAAGAGATTATATTTAGTATAGTATAAAGCTTATATTTATTGAAAGCTATAGAGATATTAAGATCTTTATTATAATCAATAAAAGTAAAGAAGTTAAGTTATATCTATATAATATTGCTTTCTATATTATTCTAACTATAAACCTTATTTCTTTTTAATAGTTATAAAAATAAGGTTATTAGTGGGATATTAAATTAAACTATTTATCTTAATTATAGAAGAATAATTATTCTGAAATCGTAACTATTAATATTCAATATAACTAGTAAGTTTTTAAATATTATAAATCTTATAAGAGATTAATTATTTTAGTAGTATAGTTAGTATAGTATGAGTTTTATTTTAGATATTACTATTATTAATATTATACTATAGATATTATTTAAAGATTTCTAAAAGGTAATAAATAGTTCTAGTACTAGTAGTTAGAATATTTTAATAGAAAGCTTTTTAACTATTTTATCTTAGTTATATAAGGTATTTATATTATTAATAGCTATTTGAAGTATATTAAGTATTAGTTTATTTAAAAGGTATATAAGATTTATAGTATTAATAAGATAAAATAAAAGATCTATTATATGAAGTATAAGAGTATTTTATATATTATTCCTAGGGAATATATTACTTTTAACTTCTATTCCTATTACTAGAGCTATAGTAGTTATATCTTAGTTTTAATATTTATAAATAGAGTTACTAATTACTCCTAAGACTTCTATCTTATTAATTATATTAAAGCTATTATTATAGGGGTATTTAAAAGCTTTATTATATTCTTTAAGTATTAGTATAATATTAATATTAGAGTTTTTAAATATAATAATAAGGTCTCTAGGTATAAGAGCTTTAAATACAATCTAACCTCTTGAGGTATATATTTTAAATTATCTATTTTATATACTTAGGGTTAAAATAGAAGTATTAAATATATTAGAATAGTTATTAAAGTATATACTAGAGCTATAAGGTATAAGAATAAACTACTTTATAAATTCTAACTTAAAACTCTATAAATAGTAGTATTCTTTTATAACTAAATACTAATATATCTTTTAAGCTAGTAAATATTATACTAGAAACTTTATAAAGTTATTTAAAGAGATAATACTATAAAACTAAACCTAGTCTATTTCTATACTTATAGCTATAAATATTTTATTCTTATTATAGATGTAAAATTTAAGTATAACTATTTAATATATCTTAAGAAATATGTTTTCATTAGTTCTTTAGTTAGTTATACTTTAACTAATTAATATTAAGTATAGAATTTAGTTTAAAATAAAGTTATAATAATTTATAAGATTTCTTTTAATAAAACCTTCTTTTTTGATAGGGAATTGGTTTTTCTATAAGATAACTTTAAATAATTTGATTTTAATAAAGTTTCTTACGAGTTATAAGAGTAAATAATTATAATAAAACTATTTAAAGTTAATTTAATTACTTATTTAAACTTTAGTAAAAAATTTAATAAAGTAGTTTATATTAAAATAAGAAGTAATTATAGTAGTTTGAAGTTTTATATTTATATAGCAGCTATTCTAGAGTTTTATAAAATATTATTTGAAATTATAAAGTTTATATTAATAATCCCTCTAGAGTTATTTATTATATATTTCTATAATTTTATTTATATAAATAAAACTATAGGAAAGTAAAAGGTTTAAATATTTTTAGAAAGGGTTAAATATAAAAGATAGATAAAGTATTATATTAGAATTATTAGGAGGTTTTTATTTAAAACTATTTTTTTAGCTAACACTTTTTAGTTATTTTAAAATATTTTAAAATACTTCTATTTATAGCTATAGAATAGTATAAATAGTTAACTAGAAGGAATCCTACAGGTTTAATTTTTTTAAGGATTTTAAGATATAGATATTATAACTTCTAATAATAAACTTTAGTTATAAAGTAAATTAAATATTAGAGAATATTTAAAATATAGGAGAATAGAAATTCTTATTTTAAGAGTTTTATAGTAGAAGTTATTACTACCATTTATATCTTATTTAATAGTATTTATTTATCTATATATTAAGGCTATAGTAATAGTTAAATAAGTTTATCTTAAGAATTATATTAAATTATGTTTTTAGAGTGAGGTTAATAGGGTTTTTATAAGAAGTTTAAAAATTTTAAAGTATTATTAAGTTTATATTTATAAGTTTAATAAGTATAAATACTTTTTGAAAATTAAAATCTAACTAATTATTTATAGAGATTAATAGTTATAAGATAATTATAAGATTTATATAGTTATTCTAATAGGTATATTATTTTAAACTTTTATAATAATTACTAACTACTTTGATTTTAAGTTGTTTTAATATAATATAATTAATATTTCTATATATATAATATTTAATAAGGTTGTTTATATAGAGATACTATTAGATTATTAAATACTAGATAAAATCCATTATTTTAATAAAATATTATATAGCTTATAGAAGTCTTTCTTTTTATAGTAATACTATTTAGAAGTAGGTTTTAAGTATTTTAACTTTAAACCTATTATAAGAGAATTATATTATTAACTTAAAGGGTATATTATTCTTTTCTTCTATATTAATAATTATATATTCTTATTTTCTTAAGAAGATATATCTGAAGTATTTATATTATTAGTAGATTTTTAAAAGAAGTATTATTTTAAAAAAAAGTATAGATTTATAGTAGTTTCTTAGTATTAAGGTTATTTAAGATTAAGTAGTATAATAATTATAATTCTTATAAATAGTATATATTAAAAAGCTTCTTAAGTACTTTATAAAAT
>AMCV02000013.1:1688811-1702910 GCA_000350065.2 Colletotrichum orbiculare MAFF 240422
TTAAATCTTTTTTAAAAACAAAAGAATTCTTATTATAGTATAATTAAACTTCTTATATAGAGATTTAGTATTATTAATAAGATATTAGTTTTATTAATTATATTATAGTTATAATAAGACTAGATATTACTTATATAGTAAGCTGATTATTATATTATAATTAAAACCCTTTAGATAATTATTATATAGAAGTTAAATGAATAATATAATACTTTAGTAAAATAAAGAGTCTTTATTTTAAGTTTAATTATAAAACTAGAGATTTATTTAATAACTTTATAGTTATTATAAATACTAGTTTTTTAGATAATAGTAATAATTATAAGAACTTTTAAGTATATATTATATATTTCTTTAGAAGTCTAATAATATAATAAGTTAATAAATAAGATATTATTACTATTTTAATAATTAAAGTAGAGTTTTTAGTATTATTCTAAGCTATTTAAGAAGTTATTTTTACTAGTTTTCTTATTATTATATTCTCAATAGATCTGATAGTAAATATATTTAATAGAAGTAAAAAATATAAACTTTACCATACTATCTAAATCTAATATAATAACTAGTAAATAATATATTCTATAATTATTAAAATAGTATAACTATATATAAAGTTATATTATATAGATATTTATAATTACTAGTTATAATAAGAAGTTTTATAGGAGTATTTTAAGATTAAATATATATTTCTAAAAGATTTTATAGTTAATAGTTTTATAAAGCTTTTTTAGAACTACTAATTTGGTATTTTTATTTTTTAAATTAATATAATAGATTAATTAAACTACTTAAAGTTATAATAAGAAGAAGAATTTTAAAAAGAATTTCTAATATTAAAAAATTCTAATAAGGTTTTTAATAATTAATTAAAACCTATAGACTTTTAATTATAGTAATAATAAAATTAAATAAAAAGTTTAAAAGTATTAGAAATACTTTCTAACTAATAAGAAGTATTTAAATAGTTTATAAATAGTATTATTCTTCTTATTATAAGAATAGAAATTTAATAAAAATAATAAGATAATAGAAGAAGCTTCTTATAAGATATAAATAGAAGGTTTAATTAGTATTATTTAAAAAGCTAGCTTATAAGTAGAGCTTTTAAAGCTAGAGGGGTATATTAGGAATAATATATTTAAGAAGTAGAGTTTATACTAGTTAAACCTTAAGTGCTAGTATTATTTCTATAGGTTTTATTCTATTTAAACTACTTGAAATAAAGCCTTATGTAATATATATAGCTATATTTAGTTATATATAATATATACTAGATTTTACCTCTTAATCATATATAATAATATATACTATAGCTATATAGCTATATAGCTATATAGCTATAAAGGCTACTAATCCTACCGATACTATAGATCTTATAGATCTCTTGAAAAACTCCTGAAAATTATAAAAATAATAGCTATAGCTATTTCAATCGATTTGCATACTTATAGTAATATATATAGCTTTCTATATACTATAGCTATATATACTACAGCTGCATACACTATAGCTATATATACTATAGTTGTATATACTATAGCTATATATGCTATAGCTGCGTATACTACAGCTGCGTAGGCTACGGCTGTATAGGCTATAGCTATATACGCTACAGCTGCGTAGGCTACAGCTGCGTAGGCTACGGCTATATATGCTACAGTAGAATATGCCACGGCAGTATATGCTATAGTTATATTATAGCCTTATATATACTACCTTAGGGCTCTCGAGGCCTTATATAAAAAAGAAACCCGATTAGATATAGTTTTATAGTTATAACGTTTTTATTTAATTATTATACTTATAATACTATACTAAAAATACCTGGATTTTTATATAAATTAATTATTCTAAAGAGGTAAATTTAAAGGGTATAATACTTCTAAGAGAAGTTAGATAAAAGCTTCTATCTAAGGGAGGTTATTCTTAGACTAAAGCTTATTTAGATTACTTTTAATTATTAAACCTTAAGTCTAATAATAGAAGACTATTTTAAAAAGATTATTAAATTTTACTTTCTATTAGATAGAAGGCTTCTTATTAGGAGAAGTATAATAACTATACTTCTATTATAAACTAAGAGGTTTATATACCTATTAAAATACTTTATTAGTATAATTAATTAATACTACTATAGCTTAGGAGTTATATATATATATATATATAGCCTATAGCTATAGTTTGAATCCTATTTTTCGACTTGTATTCTATTTTATCAGACTGGTTTGGTTTTAGTTGTTTTAATTATTATTTTTTTATTTTCTTTTTTGTAATTTTTAAATACGCAGGGATACTTAGGCTTTCAAAAATCGGGAGGATTGTAATAGGCCTAAGTAGCTATAGGGCTACTTAGCTATATAGATATTTATATAACTACTAGCTATATAGAAAGCTATAGTTCTCTATAGCTATATATTTAGCTATAGTATAACTAGCTAGTTATAATAGTAATTCAAGCTAGTTTTATTCTTTATTTTTACCCCCTTTTAGTATAGCTATATAGTTATACTTACAGCTACCTTTCTGGGGTTTCTTTTGGTTTTTGCTATTCCTCTTTATCCTATTTTACTAGCCTTTATCAAAATTCTATATCAAATAGTTAAGTAACTTTTAAAGTTCTGGTTATTCCAACAGAAACCTCAAGACTCAATATATTTACTTTTTTTATTACTTTAAAGCTAGATTAAAGGAGTATTTATAATATTAGAAGTTTATTAATTGGATATTTAGAGCTATAACTCTAGTAACTATGTATTTCTAGGAGATATTATAGTGTTATAAAGCTTCTAGTAGTATTGAGGAAAAGGCTACTAGTATTAAGAAAACTATTAGCTATAATACTATTAAGAGCTTAGTATCTAACTATTATAGGTAAGTTAATATTCTAGAAGGAACTTTAAACTAACTATACTTTGAAGTTTCTTTATGTAAAATAAGTAGTAAATTACACTATATTATAGTTACTTATTGTTATAATAGATATATATATAAAATATCGGTCAAAAAGCCTATTCTATAAGGTTTCACTATTCTGAAAATATTACTACTGATAGGATATTAGATAGTAACTTATAAGAGCTCTACAATAGAAAGTTATATATCCCTAAGAATATTACTAAGAATATGATACCAAAAGTATATTAGGAAGTAACTTATATTAAAAAGTAAATATTAAAGCTTACCTAGAGATATTAATATATATATTATGTTTAAGGTATTGCTAAAGGTACGCTAAAGATACCTTAAGGGGATTTCAGCTAAAGGTCAAGACTATATAAACTAATATTGCTAGTATATATACTAGTATTGTACTATTAGAAGAAGCCTTCAAAGTCTTTTAGTATAATAGGACAAGGTTAGATACTTTAGTTTTTACCTAAAAGGTTTTACTTTTATTAGTTTAATCTACTATTGGGTACCTTATAGTCCGATTAGTTATAAAATAGGGTTAGATACTTTAGTTTGTACCTAAAGAGTTTTTTTCATTTAGTAACTACTATTTATTACTATTATTCTAACTATCATTCTCTTCTATATATTATTTAATTAATTATACTACTTAATAGTTAATAACTAGTTAGTAAAATTATCTAGAAGTAGCTATATGTTATTTATAGCGTTTAGAAGCTAAGGCTTAAAAAGAAGCGATAGTTGTAAAAATATACCCTATAACTTATATAGAGAATTAGAGTAGCTAGGTTGATTTTATGTTATATAATAGTGTAATCTCAGGTTACTATAGAATAAAACCCCTATTATAGCTACTACTAATCAGCCTACTAAGTTAAAATCTTTTAGCTTATAGAGACTTACTTTTTACTATTATACTTTCCCTTATAAGGCCTTTAGCTATAAATCTTTCTAAAACGATTTAACTATTTTAATCAACTAATATAATATTTAATATAATAATACTATATATATTTATCTATCTAAACCTCCTCTCTTTAACTTAGCAGTAACCCTAGAGTTACTATTTTAATAATATTCTACTTTATTAATAAAATAGTTATTTTACTTTACTAAATCAATATTTCGAAAATCGAACCGATCTTCTATATTCATAACACTACTTAGCTATAAAGTAATATTTTAACCTAACTACTTAACTAAAGTATCAGCTAGTTTCAGAAGCCTTTTAGATTAAAATACGTACTGTTCAGAACTGTAGTTGACATTATTAACACTATTATAAGTTATTTAATATTTGAAAAATATAGGTTAATAAGCACTAACAACTAGTTTACCTAATTCTACTCTTTAAAGTCTAATTTTAAATTTTGAAAATTATTCGACGTTGCGAAAGTAAAAAGGTTGATAAAGTTATACTTCAATCCTAAAAGACTTAAACTCTATTACTTATATAATAAAACATTATACTAATACTTCTAAGCTTTATTTTTGACTTATGGAACCTATATCAAGCTATAATTATCTTACAAACTAGCTATAAAAATACTAGTTCTATATTATAATAAAGTCTATATTCCGAATCTTATATTAAAGAAATAGGAAATTATAATTCTTTTGCTAAATGTATTAGTATCTTTAAAAGCTATTTATCTTAGTTAGCTATTATAGGTACTGAGATAGCTAATATCAACTCAAAACTATTTTATAGTAGTTATATAGGGCTTTTACTCTATAGAGTTAAGATGGTAAAAATCTAGTTTAAAACTAAAGAACATTACTTTATAAGCTTTCATAACTAATATTTAAAATAAAAACTATAAAGAATTTAATACTTATATATAAAATAGCTATATAAGAAAGCCTTTCGGACCGTCTACTATCCTATACTTTTGTAAAAGATCTGAGAAATCTAAAAATAGATCTAAAAGCCTTATTTATAACACTAAAAAACATGCTAAAAAGGAAAGTTCTACCAGAAGAATTATTCAAAGAATTCGAAGCCTTCTAATAAGTAATAGAAGCCTACTTCTAAGGCTTTTATAACCTCTATAGCTTTAATTATAATAATTAAAATAAAGTTTAAAGGCTCTATAAATAAAGTTCTCATAGTATTTATAAGTATTATTTACTAGGAAGACTTACTCTGAAGTACTAAAAGACTTTCTAAGTCCTTTATAAAACCTAAAGCTATAATACTTTAATTTAATAAAAGTCACTAGCTTTATAATACAAGCTCTAGTATTTATATAGCTAACAACATTTAGCCTTTTACTAAAATAGATACCTTGTAGAACCTAGTCACTATATTTATAAGTAAAGGTTCTGTAAATCTATCTAGTATAACTATTGTTGAACTACATGTTTATTATAAAAGTTCTATAAATTCTTTAAAACTAAGTGATACTTTTCATATTCTAGAATTTCCGATTAATACTTTCTCTAAAGTATTATACTACAATTAAAGTAGATTCTTGAAGATAAAACCCTGGATACTACTAACAGTGATTTTTATAGCTCTAAATTTATAGTATAGGTTCTATTTACCTATGGTTAGTAAAATGTATATAGAGCCTTTATTTCCTAAAATCTATTTTAATTCTTATTCATTTTAGAAAATATAGAAAGACGGTTTCTAAAAATATAGTATAACTATTATACCTATACTAAAATTAGCTAAATTTATAGATAATTGAGATTGTATTTTAGTGAGATCTACAGTATTTATTAACTATAATATGAAGCTTTCTGAAAAATGAGTTAATCTATCTATTATATTACAAACCTTTATTTAACTTATAGAAGGCTTCATAGCAGATTTCGAGGCTTTTAAAATCAACTAGGCTTCTGATTTTAAAGCTAAATTAACTCATATCACTATAGAATAGTATCGTCGCCTAAGGTATTTTAATTATCTCTTTTTAGCTAAAAGGCTAGAATTACAGAAAGAATACTTATATATTACCTAAAAGAGACTAGGTTCTTTTACCCTAAATATACTAAAAGCAAAGTTATAGGGTAATAGTCAAGAATTAACTATAATAAGACTATGAAACTACTTTATCGAATATATATTAATTCGATGAAAATAAATCTTACTAGTAATATAGAAAATAGTTATACTACTCCTTGTACCAACCATTATAGCTCTTAAAGAGCTATAGATCTTATAACTAAAAGACGATGTTCTTAGCTATGTTATAGCTTAATTAGAGTATTATAAAACTTAATTAAGCGTTTATCCTAGTATTCTATACCTTAATAATAGCTAGGAATCTAACTCTAAATCTTTAGAAAGTTATATGAAAAAGGTATCATTATAGAAGCTTTAGTACTCTATACTCCAAATAGAATAGTATTATCGAGTATGCTAATAGGATTTTGATTAGAAAGACCTATATCATTTTACTTTTAGAAAAGCAACTTCTTTATATTTAAGATACTATTATATCTATAGTAATTAAATCAATTAATTTAATAATTATAATAAGGCTTTTTGTTATTCCTTTATAAGCTTTACTAGATTTTCTTTTTCTAGAGAATAATAATAAGTTTAATTTAGAAGATTTATAGCTTATAGATACTAAAGCCTCAGTATATTACTTTTCTGAAAAATATAAAAATAGTGATGAATGCACTATTTTACGGAAGAAAACCTTTCCATATCTTATAATAATATTTCTAAAATCGCTTTTATTTTTATATTAACTGAGCTTAACAAATTTAGATTAGTATTTATAGTTTACTTTAAGATTTATTAACATATTAATAAGGAGGTTATTTTCTATTATTTGAAATTCTAGTATCAGTAATTTAGAGTTTATTATAGTAATTATAGAAACCCTACCTCCCAGAAAATTTTCTATACCCTATACTTTTACTACTTATTTTAAGCTTTCAATATTAAGATAAACCTTGAATAATACTAAAAGAAATAGTTAAGTTAAGGCTATTTATAATACAATTAGCTAGTTAAATCAATAAGAGCTTTTAAAATATTTCTACTTAAGAGCTCTATAATAAAATTCCTATAAAAGAGCCTATAGCTATAAGATAGGTTTTTAGATGTAAATTTAATCTTAATAAAACTATCAGTAAATATAACATTTGTTTAATAATAAAAGGCCTTTAGGAAAAGATCGTATAGATTACTTCCAAACCTTTACTATAAACTCTAATCTAATTACCTTTAAAGTTCTTTTAGCTATAGCTAAGGTAAAAAGCTAAGATATCTACTATCTTAATATAATTAGAGCCTTTTCATATAGTGATTTAGATAAAGAGATTTAAATTAAAATCTCTTAATTACTCCTTATTAGAGGTTACGGAAAGCTCCTTAGTCTTAATATTATAACGTTTAGTTCTACTTTAGAGTAGGTTTTGGAATTACTTAAAGTTTATATAGACTTTATTAAACTAGTAATAGGTAATTAGTATAAGATCAAGGGGAATTAACAACTCTCAATTTTTAAAGAATAGGTTATTTAGAGTAGTATCTAAAAATAGTACCAATATTAATATAAATACTAATAATAATACGAAGTTCAAATTCTATAGGAAGGGGGAAACTTCGTAGTATTAATATTTAAATAGAATCTGTTTTCAGAAAGATTAACCTTATATTATATAGAACCTTTAGTTCTATTATACTTAGGCTACTAAGTAGTCTATTTACTAAAGATTCTAATACTATAATTGAATTAGCTTAAAGTATAAATAATTAAAATAGTATATCAATAAGTCTAATAATTAATGTTCTAAAGTAAATAGAAGATATAGCATTATAAGAGTAATAGAAAATATTTAAGCTTCAATTTACTGAAAATAGATAATTAAGATAAATATAAATGATAGTTCAATAGTTAGAATTCTAATATCTCCCCTTAAAATATGTAAGATAAATGAATATTTTATAACTTAAAAAGTAGTGAAGATTCTAAGACCTAGATAAGACAAATAGAGAGATATTGAAATATTAAAATCTAAAAATCTAAACCTTCAAAAAGGTTTAGTGAAAAAGACTTAAAAATAGAGTAAGCAATCAGGAACAATCAGAAAAGTCTAAAATTGATAAAACGTGAACGGAAAGGATTAATCCTCAGAAAACGGATGATTAAAGGTATTTCTTTTATAAAAAGGCTAAATATTAGAATTATGCTACAAGACTTCCTTAACAATACTATTAAATTTAATTTAGCCTAAACTTTATATCAGAACATTAGTAATACTATTACTTATATTAATATATTAGAGATTGATCTAATTATTTTGAATAAGATTTCTAATATAATAATAATTATTAATATATTTAGCTTTTGTATAGAGTTTAGTATTCTTAGTAAGTCTTTTAGCTAATTAACTATCTATGAAGATAATTAGCTTATTAATAGTTCTAGTTCCTAAGGCGTTATTAATAAACCTATAGTTATTATATAAATAAATAGCTTCTTTAGTAATATCTATTAGAACTATATATTTAGCTCAATAAGTAGATAAAGTTACTATTGTCTATTTAGCTGAATGCAGATTTAAAATATTATTGAAATATTAACAAAATAAATAAGTTAAAATAGACTTTCTATTTTTAGTATCTCTAGTTTAGTCTGAGTCTATAAATTAAAAGAAATGAAAGGAATTAATATTATTATAATTATAAAAAGGGCCGATAACTTACTTTCTACTACAGCTATTAGTAGATATATTACCCCCTAAAGTACGACTTCAGCCCTCCTATCCCCCTACTAACTACTATAGCTAGCTTCTAATTAATCTAAAGTTATATTCCTTATAATTATAACAACTAGTATACCCGCCTTATATCAACTTTTTTATAAACAATAAATAATTAATAGCTCCTTCTATAATAACCTTATATTTTGACACCTTTTTAGCTATTAATATATAATTCAAATATCTTAAGATATTCAATTATCATTAACTATAAGTATTCTATTTAAATATTCTTTACAACTTTAAAATCTATAGCTTTAATATCCCTACTAAGTCCTACTTACCCCTAAGATAAGACTTTGTACTATTAATATAAGAATTCCCTACTATTAATATAAGCTAATTTATAATCTCTATATAAATATAATAAGATTTAACTTACTCTGACTAATAAATAACTTTAATATATTAATTAAATATAACTAATATATAAACAATACTTATATAAATATAAATACTTCTAATATAACTAGATAGCTTTTAGAATTCTTATAGTTATATCACTATAATATTCTAAAATATCTAGTAATTAATATAACTATATATTATGAGTATTAAGCTATTATTTAATTAATACTTAGTTCCTAATATTACTAGTTTAATATAGTAACCTATAAGATAACTAGATAACTTTCTTTTAAATATCTATAGGTTACTTATTAATTATAATATTAAATATCTATAGGTTACTTATTAATTATTAAGACTTAATCTAATATACTAATAACTTTCATTATAATAATTATAACTAGATATCTCCATACTTATTCTATAATACCCTTTTTATAAGTAACTATATAGATTTCGAAGAGATTTTAATTCTGTTATAAATATATAAATATAGAAAAGTAATAGACTATATAATATCAAGCTCTTATAAGTATTCTATTTTATACTATCTTTAAGAAGTTTACAAAAGTTCCCAACCTTTTAACCTTAGTAGTTACTCTTAGCTATATATATTAAGCTTTAGATTTAATAAGATTCTTTCTAATTACTATTATGAAGTCTTCTACTACTATAAGGCTAAACATTAACACTAGAAGTATAATTATCTATAATAATAAGTATTTCATTACTATCTTAACT
The DNA here is from genome assembly GCA_000350065.2 of Colletotrichum orbiculare MAFF 240422. Lineage (NCBI taxonomy): Eukaryota > Fungi > Ascomycota > Sordariomycetes > Glomerellales > Glomerellaceae > Colletotrichum > Colletotrichum orbiculare. Next base: position 1,698,547 of record AMCV02000013.1, read on the forward strand.
AGTTATAAGCTAGTATTAATATAAATATTATAATTAAGTAATATTTCTAGTTAAATCTATATAGAGAGTATAGAGCTTAGATACCATTCTAAATATAGAGCAAAGGTAACTAGATTATTATAGTTATAAATTAATTTATACTTAGGATTCTTTTCAAGTAATCTTATATCTTATAGAAAGTAATAAAATATTCTTGAGGAAGATATAAAGAGAATTAAGAGTAAGTAGTAATAATTAGGATAAGATTTAGCCTAGGTTTTAAAGCTAAATATAATAAAGTCCCTACTTTCTTTTAATATTCTAATATTTCTTCTTTTGAAGTATTATTCTTATTAATAAACAATTTAGCTTTATTCTTTATTAGAATATTGAAACTAGAAATATTCTTTTTATTACATTTAGTAAGACCTTTGTTAGTATATCTAAGCTAATTTATTTCTATTTTCTGTTCTTTCAGTTAGTAATGAAATTACTATTAAGAAATGTATTAAGTTTTCTTAGATTTTAGATCATAATTCCTTCTTTAAGATTACTATAAATCTATTCTGAAGTAGTAGAACTATTAGTTCTTAATAGTATATTATTAACATAGTATATTTAAATAACTAAATATTTACTTTTATTATGAGTAATATGAAATATACATATTGCTTTAGTATAGAGAGATTCTTTAGAACTAATTTTATGTAAGATAGATTTAAAATGTAAATATTATAATCTAGAATTCTATTTTAACCCATATAAGGCCTTATTTAATAAATAAATAAAAGGCCGATTTTATAGTTAGTTTTATAAGTTAAACTTTTAGAATTGCTATTATAGATATCACTAATAGATAACTTAATATACATCTTTTTATTTATTTTTATATAAGTAAATATAATAGTAATATTATATTGAATTAGAATCCAGTTAAAATTAATAGATATAATAAGTATATATCTATAATATTTAGGCCTATAGGTAGTATTGAAGGTTTCTAAATAATTAATATTAAACTACTAATTAGAACTTGAAGTAACCTATCTAGCGTTATATATAGAGTTACTAGGATTCTAACTATTAAGTTTTATTTTATAAATCTATGTATCTTTTTATATATTAATATTATTCTTTTTATGAAAGCAAAATTAAGTAGTAGTATAACAGTCTAATCCTTTCTAGATTCTATAGATTTAACTTCTTTATTTATAGCTTAGATCTAATTATTACTAAACCAAGAACTTATAGTTTTCAAAAGTACAATTCATCTATCTAAAGTATTAATTGATAATATATACTGAGTAATATAAAAGTTACTATACGTATTGATAAAGAAGTTATTACTGTTATTATATTAAGTATAATTAATATAAAAGACTAAAGAAGGATAATCTTTAATAATAAGGGGTATACTTTCTTTATATGAAAGCTATTTACAAATTCTTTTAAGCTCTAGATTTAAAGAAGGAATCTCAATAGACATAGTAGACGTTTTATCAGAATTCTTCATACTATTTATAATTCTATTAGGATAAATTATAAAAGGACTACTTAATTCTTTATTAGGTAAAAGATTCAGATTAATATTACCATTATTGACTTTATTAAGAAAAACAGAATAACTAGTATTTTTAATAGAGTTAAGAATTCTATTAGACTTAATAATAACTAGATTCTCAAAGGACTTATTAAAACTAAATTAATTAGACTTATTCTTTTTACTAAACTAACTAAACTTAATTATTATATTATTATTAAAGATAGATAGTTCTTCTTTTGATTAAGAATTAAACTAATTTTCAAGAATATTTATATCTATAGACCAGATAGTATTATAAATTTAGAAGTCTTAACTTAAATAGGCATTATAATTTAAAGTAATTATAATACCTTTTTTACTCTTAGATTAAACTTCATAGAATATTTAACTCTAACCTTAAAGTAGTAAATACTACTTTATATTTTCATATTACTGATAAAAGGTTTCTTTTTATTGTTTAATTTATATAAAGTTGTAAACTTAATAGAAGAATGAGGTATTTTATTATAAACATAGATAGAAGTTAATATAACTAACCCCTAAAAGTATATAAATAAATTGGAATTATAGAGAAAGACTTTTAGTTAATTAATTATAGTTTTATAAGTTTCTTAATTATCTTATTAGCCTTCTACATATAAGATAGCCTTATATTATAAATAATATTATTATTAAGATAAATAATTTTTATTCTGTTATTAGAAGATTCAAAACTACTATCTATATTAATCGTTTTAAATCTCTTATTATTATTATTATTATTAGTTGTACTAATAAATTCCTTAGAAGTTAAGATAATTTCTTCAGAGCCTTTACTTCTTAATAACTTTTTTAGATAAATCCATTATACTTATTCATAAATGGAAGATATTATTTAAAGTATTTCTAGTTTCTAATAATATAGATTTATAAAGATCTAAGTTAATATAGTTAAGATATTTGAATGTCTTAAAAGTATTTGAATATCTATTTTTATTTCTATTAGTAGACTTACTCTTAAGATAGGATTTATAAGTAGTGATTTAGTTCTTTTAGAATACTTATAATTAATTTTATTTATTATATTCTTCATTAACTTCATCATATTACTTATATAGCATATTCCATTATATTATAGTCTTAAGTTATTAATGATAGAGACATTAATATAAAGAACTAAATAGTTAAATTAAATAGATATTTTTAATTCTATAGAAATTATTAATTTTAGTTTTTATAAGTAAGGGTTTATCCTATTTTATATTATATAATATAGGTTTATTAAAGAAAATAAATAATATTGTTATTAAGCTAGATTTAGACTAACCTTATAAATTAATACTTAGTTATAATATATAGTACTATTATATATAATTAGGGGGTAAAATCTGGTGTATATTATATATAACTAAATATGGTTATATATGCTACGTAAAGCTTTATTTTAAGTAGTTTAAGTAGGGTGAGGCTTATAGAGATAGTACTAACGCCTAAGGTTTAGCTAGTATAAATTCTACTTCTTAAATATATTATTTCTAATATATCTCTCTAACTTTAAAAGTTCTACCTATAGGCTAGCCTTTTTAAATAATACTAATTAAATTCTCTATTTATATTTTATAAGAAGGTTTTTCTATTATCTTATTATTCTTATTAAATTTCTACTTTTATAATAGGAAGAATAGTATTATTTATAAATTATTTAAATACTTCTTATTAATTAGAAAGTACTTTTAATATTTCTAAGTTTTTTATTTAATCTTATTATTATTATAATTTAGGATTTATAAATTCTAACTAATTATTAAAAGTTTATTAAAATCTTTAAATACTAAGAATCTTTCTTTAAATTCTTCTTCTTATTATAATTTTAAATAGTTTAACTAGTTTATTATATTAATCTAAATAATAAAAATACTAAACTAGTAGTTCTAGAGAAATTTTATAAAACTATTAATTATAAGGTTTCTTAAAGGTATATATTTAATCTTAAAATATATTTATATAGCTTCTTATTATAACTAGTAGTTATAGATATCTATATATTATAACTTTATATATAATTATATTATTTTAATAATTATAAAATATATAGTTTACTAGTTATTATATTAGATTTAAATAGTAAGATAAGGTTTATATATTTTATTTCTACTAAATATATTTATTATAAAATCTACTTAGAATATAATAATAAGGTATTTAGTAAAAATAGCTTTTTAAGCAGCTTAAGATAATACTAAAAGTTCTGCTTTAGTTATTAAAATAGTAATAATATCTTATTTATTAGCTTGCTATATAATTAGGCTTCTAAAGAAATATATAGTATATATTTGAGAATTCTTTTAATTAGTATTATTATCTATAAAGCTAGTATTTATAATAATTATAAAGCTATTAACTAGATTTGTACCTTTATAGTTAAACTTAAAGTAGAAGCTTTTTATTTTATTAAAATATTATATTATTTATTTAGCTTTTATATAGTAGTTATCTAAAGGGTTTTAGTTGAAATATAATAATTAGCTTATTATATAGGTAATATCTAGTCTTATTATAATTATAATATAACTAATAAAATTAATATCTTATTAATAATACTTGATTTCTATATAAGAAGCTTAATTATATTATAATAAGAGTTCTTTAGTTTTTAGAAGAGTTTTAAAGTATTTAATATATTATATATACTTCATAAGACTCTTAAGGAGCTTTTTAATATATACTACTTATAAGAACTATAGCTATTATACTACTTAATTTCAAATAATCTTAATACTAAGAAATTATTATAAATCTTTATTTCTTTTAAAGTAATATTTCTTTTAAAAGTTTGCTAATAATATAAATATTTTAAATATAT
>AMCV02000013.1:1706884-1719172 GCA_000350065.2 Colletotrichum orbiculare MAFF 240422
AATTTTAGAGAAAGTATTACTAAGGTTTTTGTTTATAATATATTTACTATATAATATTATAACTATTTTAATTAGAAAACTAATTATATAATTACTATTACCTAAGAGTTTAAACTTTCTTAGAGAAATCTAGATCTAAAGTTAATAATTATTTAATCTTCTCTTTAGTTAAAATATTTAATACTTAGTTTTTATAAGCTAACTAAAGGTATATATAGTAATAAAATACTAAAATATAATTTAACTTATACTTCAGAAAATATAAAGGTTTATCTAAGTTTTAGAAATATCTCTTATTATTTTAAAAGTTTAAAATAATAATTAGAATCTTTATAGTAGTATTAAAAGTACTATAATTAATCTTACTATATAAGAAAACTTTAAGGAGATACTAGATTATTTTTATAATAGCTAAAATAATTTTATCTAGAAATATAAAATCTAAGAAGTTTTAAATTATAAATATATAGTTCTATATATAAGATTTAATTAGTAAGAAAGCTAATAAAATTATAAAGTTATAAACCTATAATATTTTAATAATAGAAAGAGTATAGTTAACTACTTAAGCCTTATATATAGTATTTTACTACTTCTAAAACTATATTTTAGTTACTATTCTTATATTTAAATATTTAAGTCTAGGGGATTAAAGTATTTTATAGTATATTAAAGTAGTATTTTAGAGGTATAAGTTATTTATAATATTAAAGTAATTATAGAAATTAGTAGTCTATACTACTATATTTTCTTCTATATAATAATATTAATATTAGAGTATTTTATTTATATATTTAAAGATCTAAGTTATTATATAGACTTAGTTTAACTACTTATATTAGTATTCTTAAGTTTTTAAAATATAAAAACGATAAAAAATTATATAAATTCTTATATTTTTCTCTATAAGGTTTATAATATTTTTTATATAAACCTTTTTAGTAGTATCTATAAGGAGTTATTAATCTTCTTTATAATTCACCCCTATAAAAATAGAACCCTTAAAAATATTTAATTCAAGTATTTTAATAGCTTATTAATACTTCCTAGTTTCTAGAAAATAACTTAATAATAGTTTTTAAGGAAGTTTTAAAAAGAAGTTCTAGTAAGTAATTATTTTAAAATTAAAGTAATCCTATAAGTTATAAACTTTAGTTTCTACTTAAAAAGTATTATATTAAGTTAACTACTAATTAGTTCCCTTAAAGACTAAAAGAAAAATATTTTTAGTAGATATCTTAATATTTAAGATATATTAAATTATTATAATATATATATTTAGCCTAGTAGTTTTTTAGTATTATGAGACTCTTAATTATTATATATAATTAGGAGGTAAAATCTAGTATGTATTATATATAACTAAATATAGTTATGTATACTATATAAAACTCTATTTTAAGCAGTTTAAGTAGGGTGAGACTTATAGAGATAGCGCCGGCGCCTGAGGTTTAGCTAGTATAAACTCTACCTCTCGAGTACGTTATTTCTAATAGGTATATATTATATAAAAGATATTTAATATTATTTAAGATAATTTCCAAATTACCTATTATGATTAAAGTAATCTCTTTGATATTTCCCTATTTAATAAATAAAAAAATCTTAATTTTGTTAATTGAAAGATTGTAATATTTAACTATATAGATAGTAAACTTAATATTAATAAAGAATGGAATAGTTTTAATCTATTGAAAAGAATCCTTATTCTACTTAATCTTCCTAGAAATTAAAATTCTTAAAGTTTTTTCAATAATAATCTTTTTAAGAGAAAGTAATATAAAAGTTATATTCTTAGACTTAATACTTTCTTCTTTATCGCCTTCCTCTTCTTCTTGAATAGTAGAATTAAATTATATAAGAGCTTTAATTATATTACTAGAAATCTCTTTATTTATCTTTTCCTCAATTAAAGTAATATTACTTAACCCTGAGTTATTTGTTCTTTTATTATGTTTGTCTTTTTAGAAGAGTTAGGAGTGTTCTTATTAATCTTGATGTTTATCTAAATAGGAGGTCTTTTAAAATAGAGACTAGAATAGCTTTCTTTAATGTAATTAGTTTCTTCATAGTAATTGAAGGAAGATATTTTTCTAATTTTTTTTAGAATTCTTTAATAACCTTAAGAGACAGCTACTTAATAATCTTTTTTAAAGTTCTTTTTAATTATAAGCTTGATTAAAGAAGTCTAAGTTTTTCTTTTATATTTATTTAATAAATCAGAAAATAAAAAATCTAATTTATAAGAATCTTTATTAGATCTAAGATTCTATGTAATTAAAATAATAGTATCTCAATAGCTTTTATTCAGACTGTTTAGAATATAAATAATACTAAATTAATTAGATAATTTGACTTTACTATAAGAGAGATTATTAATAAGTTCTTTAATCTTATTTAAACATTCTTCTATAGGCTTAAAGTTATTGAGAATAATATTGAAAAACCTTTTATAAATAAGAAACTTATTTAGAAAAGTAATTAATTTGTAGAATTCTTTTTAAATAATTAAATAGATAGAAAGTATTAGTATTATTCCCAGTAATCCTTAAAGAACTATCTTTATAGTTTAACTATATATAATTAAAGCCTTATTATACTTATTAGTATGAATTTGAGTAATAGGTTTCGCTAGTTTAATAAATATATCTTTATTACTAAGTAAAGTGTTTATATAGATAGACTAAATATTATAATTCTGAGTCCCTTTGAATTTAGAGATAGAATATAATATAGAACTACTTATACTTTGAAATCATAACTTAAGAAAGTAAAGGAATTATTTAATAAAGAATTAATTTAAGTTTTAAAGTAGAATTCAATTCAATACTTAGCGTCTAACTGTAATATATTATTATTAATTAAGAAAGTAATAATAAGATAACTTAGTAGTTAATTACTAGATTAATATACTTATAATTTATAATAGTTTAAAGTGTAAGGCTCATAAGAAATACTTCTTTATAAAAGTTAAGAATAACTTAACACTTCAATTTATAAAGGTTCCAGTATACCTAAAAGTTAGTTTATAAAAAGTCTTAGTAAATTTAAGAGTTAGTTTATAGAATGTTATACTTGACTTAAGATATAAGAGACTTTTAACTTCTAGTACTTGACTGTCTCTGTTATAAGTCTATTAATAAGCATATCATTTCAACTAAAGTAATCTCTTTATAAATTTATCTAATATTCAATGAATTAATTAATAAGGAGAGTTAATAAGTTAATCAAAATAGATATATGGAATAAGCTATAAAGCCTTATAGAAATAGTTAAAAGAGGTTTTATATAGATAGATAGATAGAGGGAGGTTTAAAGTTAATTAATAAAGTCTCTAATATAATCTAGATAAATATTAATAAAGATATAGATATCAATATTAGAACTAAATATATATGGAAGTATAATATAAAGGGAGAAGTTAATATAACGTTAGGCTTGTAATCTATTATATTAGTTATAAGTAATTAGTAAAAGATCAAAAAGAATTCATAATTGTCAATTATTTTAAAAATCTTATTGAGAATAGTATTTAATAATAGTATTAATATTCATATAAATAGTAATAATAATAGGAAGTTCGGATTTTATAGGAAGTAGGGAACTTCATAAGATTAATATTTAAATAGAATTTATTTTCAAAAAAAGATTAACCTTATATTATATAGAGCTTTCAGCTCTATTACACTTAGGCTGCTAAGTCGTCTTATTATTAAGTATTCTAAGATTATAATTTAATTAATCAAGAGTATAGATAAGTAAAGTGGTACAATTTTAACTCTAATAATTGATTTTCTATAATAAATAGACAATATAGGGTTATAAGAGTAATAGAGAATATTTAAGTTTTTATTTACTTGACATAAGTTATTAAGATAAATATGAGTAATAATCAAATAGCTAGAAATCTAATAGATTTAAATAAAACCCTACATAGTAGTAAAAGAGAATTTAAAATATTCTCTTAAATCTACGGTTTTTATCTTTAAAACGTAACAAAGTTACTTGTTGTAATAATCACCCTAAAAGTCCTATTTATTTAATTACTTATATAAATCATTTTTCAACTTTCAGAAAGAATGTAACTATTATAATGAAATTTAAATCTTCTTTTTAAAGATTGATTAATATAGAAAACTTAGAACAAATATTGTCTTTTGAAACTTTAGTATTTCTTTATGTAAGCCTAAAAGGTTCTATAAATATCTTAGTCTTACTATAATAAGTAGTTATTATCTAAAACCAATTTGACTACTAGAAACCGTTCTAAATTCCCCCTTAAACATAGAATTTTAGAGAATTTATCTCTTATAGAAGAAATTCTCAATCATAGCTCTAAGAAACTTATTTATCATAATATTAGTACTTAATTAGTAACTTTATATATACTATAGTTATAACTAAATTTAATTAAGCTTTTTAGTAATCTTTATTAATAGATTTCTCTATAGATCTACTAAGAAACTACTAGAAATAGTTAGGAAATTTCTTAAATACCTATCTACTACTACTAGCTTAATATTTATTTTTAGAGAAAGCCCTACTATAACCTCAATAGACTATACTGATTCAGGTTAAGCTAGCTCTTATAATATTTAAAAACCTACTAGAAACTATTTATTCATTATAAATAGTAGTTTTATTCTATAGAAATTGAAAGAATAATTTATAGTAGTCTTATACATTATTAAAACCGAATTTAGTAATCTTCAAGATAATATTAGGGAAACTAAGTAGTTATAAGCTTTATTTCTAAATTAAATATTTATATTAAATTCTGAACTATTTATACTAATAATAGTAATATTCTAGCTCTTACTTATAATCTAAGGGATTACTAATAGACTAAATATATAGCTATAAACTATTCTTTTACTGAGTAAAAGGTTTTATTTAGGAATATATTAGTTTGATATTTATTGACTTCTTAATACCTATCAATAAACTCATTAAACTTCTTCCTAATTTTAAATTTACTAAATCTCTTAAGTTTATAGGTTTAACTTGTTATAGAATAGTTTCTAGACATTACGTAAGTGTGCGCGGTTATGTAATCGGCTATCCCATTACTATACAAACCTATAAATAGTAGTCATACGTCGGGGCCTTTTTTGCTTATATATCTACATTCATTAAATAAAAATATACCTTTTAACTACTTATTGTTTAGAAAGGGCTTACCTCGCTTCAATAGGGTAGTATTAACCTATTATTACTACTTATTTTATAATAGATAGTAGTATAATTAATATATCTATTTGAGTAATAAGGCTATAATTAAAATAACCCGTTTTTTAATAAGGCTACTATAGCTATCCGTAATATATCATAAGGCTATAGCTAAATTGTATTATTTTTACTAAAAGTACTATAAGGCAAGAGTTATTCTATTATTGAGAAGAGTAGTACTTACTATATGCGTTTTATTTATAGAACTTCCTTTTATTAGTTTGGAGAAATAGGAGCTTTAAACTTAATAACTTCTTTCTTCAATTTCTTCTTATTAATTACATTATCCTTATCTAATTACTAATCAGATTAATTAGATGAACTAGATTAATATATAAACCTTAGTTCAAAAGTAAGGTAATAATAATATTATTACTTATTAACTATAGTAAGTACTATAGTAGTTATACTATAACTACTATTATAATAATTACTATAGTAATTAATATTATTAATATTACTTACTATATGTAATACTTATAGTAGTTATACTGCTTCTACTAATAATAGTAGCTATACTTCTATACAATCTATACAAACGTAAGATAGCAATTATAGTTCTATATAAAGTAAGAGTAGTACTAGCACTAGTAGTACTAATACTTACTCTCTATATGAGTAGATTAATAATAATAATAATAATACTAATGATAATAATAATAGCCTGAGACCTACTTTTACTAATGGGGCATATAACTCTGAAAACTGTAATATTAATATCTCTAATATTCCGGAAAGTAATATCAATAAGATAAGTATTAGTAACTATAATGCATTTAATAATTATAGTAGTAATAAGGATTATAGTAATAATAACGATCCTGATGATTGCATTAGTAACAATATAGTAAGTACTAGTAATAGTAGTAGTTATTTAGAATATGATAATTTAGATTAGAAATTAAAAAGTGGGACTATAAAGGTATAGCTTCTTTTTTTAACTAGGGGTAATTATTATAGAATAGTTTCTAGATATTATATAAATATATATAGTTATATAATCAGTCGTCCTATTACTACAAAAACTTGTAAATAGTAGTTATACATAGGGGCCTTCTTTCCTCATACATCTATATTTATTAAATAAAAACATACCTTTTAGCTAGTTACAGTTCAAAAAGGCCTTACCCAGCCTCAATAAGGCAGTATCGACCTACTGTTACTGCTTATTTCATACTATAACTAGTACTATAAATACCTCGTAATTTTACTGAAATTCTTAGCCTATTCTTAGTACTATTACTCTATATTATAATACTATAATTCTAATTACAATATTTCTCCCTCGATATTACAGGTTATTATTAGTATTTTAATACTTTTATAAAATACTACAGATTAGTTATTTATAATACTTATTCTTTTATAAGGTATTTATTTAATATCATCTTTATAGAATACTAGTTCCCTACTTTTTCACTTATTCTTTTTATTACTATAAAATAAGAAAAGAGTATTGACATATTAGGCTATAGGTATTTACACTATAGTAATACTCAACTTACTATTAAATATTTAGTAGAATATTCTACCTCGTTCTTTTACAAAATACTTACTAATAATTAACTTTAGTATTCGTAGTTACTAACATAAGCCTATATTATTAGAATGCTCTAGTAATTACTAGTTCGAATAATCTAGAACTAAATATAATACTTTAAAAGAAGGCTTTTATACCCTCTTTAGGTATATATTTAGATCCACTAATTAGAATATTCCTTTACTAAATATAACTATTATTTACTCTTTTATACTATATACTCTTTCTCTAAGAATATCTAGTATATGTTCTTTTAATATAACACATCACTTTACTAGATATAGGCTACCTGCCTACCTACCTATAAACAATTATTAATCTGAATATATCCAATATAGCTAATGCATAAATAATACTTATTTAAAGATAGGTATTTCTAGTATAATTTAATAACTTCTACAATCTCTATAACTATTCTATACCAATACTCTAACATATCTAGTAACTCGTATTACTATACTATTTAACATTGAGATATAATCTAATTAGTACCTAATCTCTGAAATTATATATTAGATATAATACATTATAGAATAACAATTTTCATTTCTTCTAATTTTATAGAGTCTGTCTATTATTATTAATACTGATAATAATACTCAGTTCTATTAGAAGATATATATATCTCTATTTATAAAGGTTATAGTTAAATATTACTAGACATATCTTATATTTTTATATTTAGAAATAACTATATAAGCTCTAAGAGGATTTGAATTCTATTCTAGAAAAGTGAAAGAGTAATAAATTATAAAATACTTAGCATTTAGCCTTCTATTTTATTTCATCTTGAAGAAATTTAAAAATATTCTTAGTTCTATAATTGTAGTAATTATCTTTTGGCTATATATATTAAGTCTTAGTGTTCATAATGCTCTCTCTAGTTATAATTATAAAGTCTACTACTACTATATAGTTAAATGTTAATATTAGGGTTATAAATATCTATTATAATGAGTAGTTCTATTAGTATTTCGACTAGTTATAAGCTAGTATTAAAATATAAATTATATTGTTGGGTAAGGTTAATAGTTAAGTCTATGTATATAGTAAATCGTTTAGATATTATTCTATATATAGAGTAAGAGTAATTAAATAGAAACTGTAGAGACTATTTAGTTATATCAAGAATACTTAGATTAATTAAAGTATTAGTTATATATTAACTATATTTAACACATCAATATTATCTATTAATAAGAATAGAGCAAGTCTTATTATATCTAGGAAAGAATTATATATAAACTTATATTCATAATAAAACGCCTTTACATTAATAGTATGAAATTGCACCTTAAGAGTTAATAGGAATTAGTTACAAATATTCAAGTAATAGTTATTGAACTCAATATAAATATTTAAATATAATACTTATTATGTAGTTATATTGAAGGTCTTTAACCTATTTAAAGTTATATGCTTCTTGGGACTCTTCAAAGGAAGCTATACCTAGTAGTTAGTTCTTACTTTATAAATCCTATAGATAATACTAAGGCTAAGGAACTATTCAAATAGAAGAAACCTCAGGTAGTAATAATATAGTTAGTTAATATAATTACTAATTAATACGGAAAGTATATTATAAAGGAAAAGTATAAGCCTATATCTATTGTAATTATTATTTTAAAGACTATAATAAGTTGTTATATAATACTAATACTAACTAGCTAGTAGTACTTATTACTAGCTATTAATAATTACTAGCTATAAATAGCTATTAGTAAGAGCTAATAGTTAGTAGTAGTTACTATACTTAGTTTATATAACTAGAAGGTTTATAACTATTAGTTATACTTACTTATTGTAAGATTCAAACCTACTACTCTTACTATAAAATAGTAAAAGCTAGCTAGATGTTAAAGAACTATATCAAGTAGGTAAATATAATACTTATAACTGATAATAATTTGATTTTTTAAGATATTATAACTATATATAGATAGAATAAGGGTATGAAGGTATAAGGTTATTATAGAAGGAATTACTATTATTTATTATTAGAAAACTTGATAAAAACTAAATATACTAACTGTAATTATAATGAATTAAGCTTTAGGTTAACTAGAAGCTAGTTATAATAGATATTAAGGAAATAGAAAGGTTAAAGTTATATTTAAAGAGATGATATTTTTACTAGTAGTTATAATAGAAAGTAAGCTATTAGACTTTCTTATATAATATATATATATATAATATAGACTTTATATAAGCCAAAATAATAAACATATAGAGTAAATATATAATATATATAATATATATGAAAATAGATTTATAATATATATATAGTATATATATATAATATATCAAGAATATGTATAAACCATATAATATATATAGATGATTAAATATAAAATATACTTTCTATTGCGGCTATTGGTAAATAAACTACCTCTTAAAATATAATTTCAGCTTTCCTATCCTTTTACTAGTTATCATAACTAGTTTTTAAGTAATCTAGGGTTAATTCTTTCGTAGTTATCCTAGCTGGTATACTTACTTCATATGAACTTCTCAATAATATATTACTAATAATAGTTCTATAATAATTTCACATCTTTTCACTTTTATACTCCTTCAGCTATTGATTTATAATTTGTATATCTTAAGATATTGAATTACTATCGATAAAAAGTATTGGTTTTATAGTTATTATAACTTGAATATTTGAAGTTTGTTTAATACTATTATAAACTCAGTTTTCTCTACTTGTAGAAAAAGACTTTATATTTTTAGTCTAAATAATTTCTATCATCAATATAAGCTAGTTTATAATTTCTAAATAAGTATAATAAGACTTATTTCCCATCTACTAGTAAATAATTTTCATATACTAAATTTAACTAATATATACATAATTCTTATATTGATATATATATATATATATATATATATATATTATATANTGATATATATATATATATATATATATATATATTTATATATTCAGGATAATTGAAGGGCCTTTAAAACTCTTATACTTATATTCATATAAAACTCCAAAATATCTCGCAACTAGTATTGAAATTGTATACTGATGTTAAAGGATAATTAAATTAATAATCAGTCTGTAGAATTATTAGCTTACTATGATAACTTATGATATAACTAAGTGATTATCTTTTATATATTTATACGTTTTTCATTATTTATAATATTTAAGATAATTCTATTAATACTTGATTAAATAAACTAATAGTCCTAATTATAATAGTTATAAGTAAGTATTGCTATACTTATAATGTATTTCTTTAGTTATAAGTAGCTATATAGAATTCAAATAGACTACAGTTTAAAGGTAAAAGATATAGAAACGTAATAAACACTTCAATGTATTGCTTTTATAGGCGCTTTATTTTATTCTATTCTTAAGAAAGTTAACAATTTCTTAGCCATATAGGTTTAATAGTAAGGTTTAACTATAGTATTACTGAGAAGTCTTTTATTACCATGAGGTTCAATATTAGACCTAAAAATATAATTATCTATAATAATAAGTAATTTTATTTCGATCTTAATTAGTTATAAGCTAGTATTTATATAAATATCATTATTAAGTACAATATATAGATAGATTTATATATAGAGTAAAGAGTTTAGACATCTTTTCCATATAAATAAAAGTAATGAAATAGAAAATATATAAATACATATAAGATATATCTCAAATAGGTTCAATTACTTTTACTCTATACTTGGAAGAATATCTAAGCTTTTTACTTTATGTATAGGTTTAACTATATATCTTACTTAATAATAGTAATTTTTGTCAATATTAATTTATAACTAATTAAAGTAATATTCAAATTATTTATTATTATATATATCTATATTCCTAATTCTAATATTTTACTGTATACTAATAAGAAGCTTTGTAGCAATAGTTTATATAGAATACGTCATTTTAGGACTAAAGTATAATATATATAGTAAAACCTTTTTATTAAGATTATAGAGTTGAGAATCTTTTTAAACTTCTTAAAGATAAGGTAGAATAAACTACTACGAGTTAAATATTCTATAATTTATTATTCTTCTATATTTTATATAATAAGATTCGAATTCTCTCAAATTCTATATAATTACTTATAATTAAAAAGATATATTATAAACATAAGACACACTAATATCTCGCTTTCTACTATAACTATTAGTAGATACATTACCCCTAAAAATATAACTTTGATCTTCTTATTCTCCTACTTACTATTATAGCTAGCACCTAATTAATCTAGAGCTCAACCTCTTATACTTATAGCTAATATACTTATTCTATATTAATTCTTTTATAAATAACAAATAACTAATAACTCCTTTTATAATAACCTCATACTTTTATACTCTTATATCTTTATACTCTTACGCCTTTATAACTATATATAATTTAAATATCTTAAGATATTTAATTATAACTAATTATAGCTATTTTATCTTGTTAGTTTACGACTAGTAAATATTATAATCAATTGATTGTAAGAATAGTATATAACTAGTTATCTCTATTCGTAATATCTATATCTAGGTTATAATATATATATATATATATACTATATATTATGGAGATAAATCTATATAATAATCCTTCTATTCTTATTAATCTAAATAGGTAATTTAACTACTTAGTTACTTATTACTATAGCTTTAGCTACCTTAGTATTATATTTAACCTAATACTAACAATACTCTCTTCTATACCTCAAGCGTATTAAATACTACAATTAGTATAAAATATAAAAATAGTATAAAACATAGATTAAATATAAAATTGCTTCTAATTATATAAGTTCTTTTAATTATACTGAAAATTATAAAATACTATAAATAGTATTTCTCTATAAAAATATACTTTTTATTTAATACTATATTAAATACTTTAAGTTCTTATTATGATATATTTCCTTCTCTTTCTATTACCCTCTTCTTATTATCTTATATACTTTCTTTTTACTTTTATCTCTTCTTCTTATTACTATCAATAACTCTTATAACTTATCCTTCTATTTATATTATTACTTTATTTATTATTATAAATCTTTTAAAAGCTTAATTATTAAATTCTTTAATTATACTATTTATAAAATTATCTTTACTATTAATGTAATAAATCTCAAAGATCTCTCTATATTTATATAATTATTAGAATATTATAATATTAATTATAAAGTACTTCTCTTTAATAATACCTAACTTAATAAGATATTTATAGAAAGAATAAGAATTAATATAAATTACTATTAATATTATTAGTATGTTTAAAAATTTAATTATTTACTTAAGAATAGTAGAAATTATATATCTTATATTAACTCTTATAATTATACTATAAACCTTAAGAGCTACTATATTTTATATAATTCTTTTTTATTTAATAGAAGAAAAATACATAATATTACTTTTAAACTTAAAGATATTATTATCTTTATGATTTCTCTCAATTTCTAGAATAATAATAAATTCCAACTAGAATATTATATTTTTATTATTAATAAAAAATCTATTAATAAAAACATAAAGCCTCATAC
>AMCV02000013.1:1724114-1744959 GCA_000350065.2 Colletotrichum orbiculare MAFF 240422
GAAAAATATAATCTAAAGTAATAAATTAGAAGAATATCTATAGTTAGTATAGTTTTACTATATTTCAATTATAAGTATTTCTCTAAGGATTATAACTTTAGAAATATATATACTTATTAGATAAATTATAACTATTAAAAGAAGTCTCCCTCTAGTAGAACTTTATATATATTTTTTTCATTTTAACTTTTAATAGTTCTTAATAATATTTTAAAATAAACTTCTATCTAATTCTTATACTTAATAATATAGTTAATAATATATATAAAATAATATTATTAACTAGATCTAAAGAAGAAGTTATTATAATTATTAAACTAATCCTTTTAATATAATTATATATTATAGCTATATAAATATACTACTAGTAATAAATAGAAATAATAAAAGATAAAAAGAAATTAAATACTATATATTGTTATTATATATAGTAATTAGCAAAAAGAATAGTATTTCTTTTTAATATTTTATAGAAGGTAGCTTTAAAAATAATAGCTATTATACTTATTGAATAAATAGTAATATCTACCTTATTAAATTAGTATATAATAATCCCTTCTTATACTAACCTTTATATTTATCTTCCTTCTTTATATTTGAAATCCTACTATTAATTATTAAAAGTCTTTCCCCTTTCAATTTCTTTTTTAATAATTATACTTAACTAAATAGTGTTAGATTTATTCTAATATATAAAGAACTTCTATTTCTATTATTCTATTAGAAGTAATAAGACGTTGTATGATATTTCTCTATGAATAAATCATATAAAGATCGCTCTATAAATATATACTTATTTTACCTTTTTACCCCTAGTAGTTCTTAAGTAAATAAAGTAAAAGCATAGAGGTTTACTCTTTTATAAGATATAAGAAGTAGTTCAAGCTATATACGCTGTAGTTACAACGCCTTACATGCTATAGCTGTTGCACGTAATTAGGGGGCAAAATCTGGTGTATATTATGTATAACTAAATGTAGCTACACGCGCCACGCGAGGCTCTATTTCAAATAGTTTAAATAAAATAAGACCTATAAAGACAGTACTAATACCTAAGGTTTAGCTAGTATAAACTCTACTTCTTAAATATATTATTCTTAATATATCCCTCTAGTTTTAAAGGTTCTACTTATAAGCTAGCTTTTTTAAATAATACTAATTAAACCTTCTATTTATATCTTATAAAAAACTCCTTTTATTACCCTATTACTTTTATTAAACCTCTACCCCTATAATAAGAAGAATAATACTATTTATAAATTATTTAAATACTTCTTATTAATTAAGAAATATCTCTAGTACTCCTAAGTTTTTTATTTAACCTTATTATTATTATAGCTTAGGATCTATAGATCTTAACTAGCTATTAAAAACTTTATTAAAGTTTTTAAATATTAGAAACCCTTTTTGAAGTTCTTCTTCTTATTATAACTTTAAATAGTTTAACTAATCTATTATATTAATCTAAATAATAAAAATTCTAAACTAGTAACTCTAGAGAAACTTTATAAGACTATTAACTATAAAGTCTCCTAAAAATATATATTTAATCTTAAAATACCCCTATATAGCTTTTTACTATAACTAGTAGTTATAAATATCTATATACTATAGTTTTATATATAATTATACTATTTTAGTAGTTATAAAGTATATAATTTACTAATTATTATATTAGATTTAGATAGTAAGGTGAAGTTTATATACCTTACTTCTACTAAATATATTTATCGTGAAATCTATTTAGAATATAGTAATAAAATAACTAGTAAAAATAGCTTCTTAAGTAACTTAAAATAATACTAAAAGCTCTACTTTAGTTATAAAAGTAATAATAGTATCTTATTTATTAACTTACTATATAATTAGGCTTCTAAAGAGATATATAGTATATATTTAAGAATTTTTTTAATTAGTATTATTATCTATAAAGCTAGTATCTATAGCAACTATAAAGTTATTAAATAGATTTCTAGCTTTATAGCTAAATTTAAAATAGAAATTCTTTATTTTACTAAAATATTATATTATTTATTTAGCTTCTATATAGTAGTTATCTAAAGAGTTTTAATTAAAGTATAATAATCAGCTTACTATATAGGTAACATCTAATCTTATTATAACTATAGTATAATTAATAAAACTAATATCTTATTAGTAATACTTAATCTCTACATAAGAAGCTTAATTATACTATAGTAGGAGCTCTTTAGTTTTTAGAGGAGTTCCAAAATATTCAACGCACTATATATACTTTATAAAACGTTTAAAGAATTTTTCAATATATACTACTTATAAAAACTATAGCTATTATACTACTTAATCTTAAATAATCTTAATACTAAGAAACTACTATAAGTCTTTACTTCCCTCAAAATAATACTTCTTTTAAAAATCTACTAATAATATAAATACTTTAAATATATCTTCTAAAAGGAATAAAAATATATAGTTATTAATATAGAAGAAGAAGATAATATACTTCTTAAACTAGCAACATAGCTCTCCCATAATGAATTTAAAATTAAAATACTTAAAACTAGCTTCTAAATAGTATTACTATAAGAAGAGAAACCTCTATAAACTATATAATATTTTATTAAAATAATAAATCTTACTTAATATTTAGTAATCTAATAGTATTTCTATATAAATAACTTTGTTAAATACTATATATATAAAAATATTAATTATATTATATTAGAATAACTTAAGATTAAAATAATTAGTAATTACTATAAAGATTCAAAACAATATACCTATTAAAATAACTATATAAGTCTTATAATTATCTTATAACTATTAATCTCTATAAATAACTAGTTAAACCTTAATTTTCAAGAAGTACTTATACTTATTAAGCTTATAAATATAAACTTAGTAGTATTTTAAAAATTTTAAATTTCTTATAAAAGTCTTATTAATCTCATTCTAAAAATATAATTTAATATAATTCTTAAGATAAACCTATTTAGCTACTACTATAACTTTAATATATAGATAAATAAATACTACTAAGTAAGATATAAGTAATAGTAATAACTTCTACTATAAAACTCCTAAAATAAAAACTTCTACTCCTTTATATTTTAAGTACTTTTTAATATCTAATTCGCCTTATAGTTAAAGTTTATTATTAAAAGTTATAATATCTATATCTTAAAATCCTTAAGAAAGTTAAACCCTTAGGACTCCTTCTAATTAACTATTTATATTATTCTATAATTATAAATAAGAATATCTTAAAATATCTCAAAATAACTAAGAAGTACTAGCTAAAAAAATAGTTTTAAATAAAGATTTCCTAATAACTCTAATATAATACTTTATTTATTCTTTATATTTAACTTTTTCTAAAAATATTTAAACTCCTTACCTCTCTATAGTCTTATCTATATAAATAAGATTATAGAAGAATATAATAAGTAACTCTAAAAAGATTATTAATATAAACTTCATAATTTCAAATAATACTTTATAAAACTCTAGAATAGCTACTATATAGATATAAGACTTCAAACTATTATAACTACTTTTTATTTTAATATAAACTACTTTATTAAGTTTTTTACTAAGACTTAAATAAGTAATTAAACTAACCTCAAGTAGTTTTACTATAGTTATTTACTCTTATAATTAATAAGAGACTTTATTAGAATCAAACTATTTAAAGTTATCTTATAGAGAAACTAAATCCTTATTAAAAAAAAAAGTTTTATTAAAAGAAATATTATAAATTATTATAATTTTATTTCAAATTAGGTTTTATATTTAATATTAATGTTGGTTTATCTAGAGGGTAACATATACTATATGTAATCTTGCCGTATAGGTACAAAGTAGTATTCTAGTTATTTATTATTATTATTCCTATATTATATAACGCGAGGTATTACATAAAGCTCTAGATCTATAGTATAGTAATTACTTACTAATTACTATATAATTAGCTATAGCTAGTACTAAATACCTAGTACCTATTACTAGTAAGGTATAGAAGACATACTACTATATATATAGTAATATATATAGTTACTATATACCCTATAGTATAATACTACTAATACTAGCAACCTTTTCGTTTTACTATATATCCTAATATTTATTTATTTATATAAAAAATAGTACTCTTAGTAATCTATGCCCTTTTTATTTTAATAATATTCAAATACCTATTTATTTACTCTACTTAAATTACCTATTCCTTTATTTAAATAGTTATATAGTTTAAATTGATAAATCTCTTAAAAGTATAATTCGGTATACCTTTTATAAAAGTATTAGTAATATTATTATCTCTATTAATCTACTATATTTTGTGAAGTTTGTAATATTTATATAACTACTTTAATACTATAATATTAATTATAAAGTATTTTTCCTTAGTAATACTAAGTTTCATAAAGTATTTATAAAGTGAGTATAAGTTAATATATATAATAGTTAGGATCTAAAGGAGTTTTCAATATTAAAAGATCTTCTTAAGTAATATAGCTATAATATAAATAAAGTCTATACTAGCTATTATAATATAAATCTCTAAAATAAGTATACTCTTAATAACTCTTTTACTTTTTATAGAAAAATAATATATAAAGTTACTATAGAAGTTAAACTAGTTATTACTAGTAGCTATCTCTTAGCCTAAGATTATTATAAATCCTAATTAAGATAAAAAATCAGTATTATTAATAAAAAAGCTATTAATAAAAGTATAAAAGTATATTTTAGAGAGGTTAAGTAGTATAAAGTTAAAACTATAGTTAAAATACTTAATTTACTACTTAAAGTATTTATTAAATATAGTAGTATTATTACCTAAAGGTTATTACTCTTATACTATATAAGAGAAGTTAAATAATACCTTAAGCTAATATATTAAGGTAAGATATACCCTATATATATATATTATTCAATATATATCTTCTTAAGTACTTCAGGTATTATATATATATTAATAAAAGTAAGCTTTTACCCTTAGTACTTTTAATATAAGTAGAAAGTATTACTATTAAGTAATAAAATACTTCTATTAAATATTAATAATACTACTTTTAAGAAGACTATCTTAAGTTTAACCTTAAATAAAGCTTTTTAGAGTTCCTTATCTTTACGGTATAAGAAGGTAATATCTAAAAAACTAAAAGTATTATTAGTTTATATACTTATAAGGTTAAAAGTGTTATTTTTAAAATATAAGATAAAGAAGTATAAGTTATATATTAATATCTCTATTTATAACTACTTTTTATAATATTTAGAATATATTACTTATTAGTAAGTATTAGCCTTAGCGAAACTATATAGTAGTTTAATAATAATTATCATAGAACTAGAAAAGTATTAATCCTTAAGATATAAAAGTAGTTTAGCTATAATATACCTTATAAGTTCTATTTTAGCTTAAATATAGGTTTATATAATATCATAAAACTATATTATTATACTAGTATACTAGAGGAGAACTAGAATTATAGTTAAAATTAACTATTAACTACTTTATTAGATTATTAGTAATTATATTAATATTTCAAATTTACTATTATCTCTAAAACTTTAGATTATAAGTCTCGACTTCTTATATACTTTATTAATATTTTTATTTTTAACTTTATTAATAATATAAAACTTAAAATACTTATAACCCTTATAGAAAATAGGGTTATACTAAATAATCTTAATAATACTATTAGTAATAATACTTTTAACTTCTTTTTTAACTAACTTTTTAAATAGTAATCTAAGTATTATAATAATACTTTTTTTATAGAAGTTAAATATTAGTATTATATTAGACTATTCCTTAGCTATAAAGTATACTATAAAATAAGATTCTTAGCTGAAATCTTAACAAAATAAGCTACTCTTATAAATTATAAGACTTAAAGTTAGTTTAATCTAAAATACTTAAGGCTAGAGTAATAGATTACTAATTATTTAAATAGGGGGGGATTATTATCCTTAATAGTAGTAGTATTACTATTATCTATAATAATAGTATTTTATAATACTTATTAAGTATTCTAAGGTTCTATAGGGATAGCTATAGATAAAATTAAAATACTACTATAGGAATATATATCTCTATATAATATTAGGTCTCTTATTATAGTAGTACTAGTTTTTATAAGTATCTTATAAGTATTTTTAAGTATTAGTATTTTAAAAAGTATTAATACTTCATAAATATAGCTTAAAGAGATCTCTTAATTATTATTCTTAAAGTATAGTTTTATAATCATAAATTAAAACTCTTAAAAACTATAAGAGAACTTAAAAATATATATCTTACTATATATAGTAAGGAAGTAGTATAAGTTTTACTAGCTATTTTTCTCTTACTATATATATACTAAAGATTAAAATAAAAAAATTATAATATATAAAGTATCTAAGCTATTATATATTATTAAAATAGTATTAATAATATGTTTAATATATTTATAATAGATCTCTTTAGTAGCTTTATATATAGTATAAGCCTAAGTAATAATATCTAGAAAAAGAGCTAAATCTTCCGTAAAGTAGGAGTACGCTTTAAAAATAAGTAGAATAAGTATAAAACTATTAAACCTAGTAGTATTATTAATTACTTTATATACTACTTAAAGAAATACTTCTTAAATAATAATAAATACCTTATTATAGTAGATATTATATATATAGCAGAAGAATATATAATATTACTTAACCTTACTAATACTATTATATATTTCAATTAGAATAATACAAACTATTAATCCTATCATTTTTACTTCTAATCTGAAGTCTTTAGATTGAAATATTATACTTATATTAATTATAATAAAATTAAGAAAGTTTTAATATATATCGATCTAATATACCTTAAAGGCTTCTTATATTACTTTTACTAAGATATTTAGTAAAAATCGAGTAGTATTAAACACCATTATAGTATTAATAATATAAAATATAAAGCGGCTATCAATATAAATAATATTAACAATAATCTTAAAATTAAAATTAATATTACTATAAATAGCAAAACAAAGATATCAAAAAACTATACTATATATTTAGTACTAGTAATAGTACTTCTTAAGTATTTTAAAGGTATAATATTTAACTAGATATTTTATCTTATTAAAGATATTATAGAGATATATAATAGCTAGGTATCTAAAGTAGTAGTAGAGTCTCTATATTTCTACTTCTATAAAATATATAGAGGTAATTATTTTCTCCTTATCAAAAAGTAGCTATAGAGACCCCTATTTTTAAATAATTAAGATAACTTTTTTATTTTAGTAGAACTAGTTATATATATTATTAAATATAATACTAAGTTAATCTATATTTATAAAATAGAATAAGAAAAAGGTATTATATAATACTATATAAAACATAATAATACCTAGGGGTATAAAAATATTAACTATTCTAAATATAGTAATTACAAAAGCTCTATTAAAATATATTATTACTAGTTTGTTTTATAGAAATATAAGGGTTATAGAGGAGTTAATAGTCTATTTAAATATAATAAACTAGGAGTACTTAGTAGTTAAGAAGCTGGCTACACTTAAGTTAGATAAGATATTTTAAAAAATAATACTTAAGTAATAACTTTTAAATATAAATATAGATATAAGGGCTATAGTACTACCTTTCTTATTAATTTTACTACTAGAGGTACTACCTCAAGTAAGAATATAGAGTATTACCTAGTCTTAGAGGATTCTTATAATTTTACTTCTATTAAAAACAATAGGCTCTTCACTAAAAAATAATATTAAAAATTATTTAAGGGGAGTAGTAGCCTTATTTTTAAAGTCGTACTATATTTAGTATTATATTATAATATTATTAGGCTTATAATCTCAAGGGGGGTCTTTAAAATTATTATCTAAACTATTAACACTTTTATATTCTATAAGGAAAACTTAGTATACTATTACAAAATATACTTTAAAATTAATATTTAATTTATACTAGTTAAATAAAACATGTTTCTCTTTAAGAATATACCTTATAAACTAGTAACCTATTTTACTATATATATAGTACTTTTTATTTAAATAGCTATATATAGCTAGATGAGGAAGATAAGTACTATTTAGAATAAATAGTTATAAGCTCTATAAAGCTATATAAATAGGGTATTAAGTATTATATAATATAGTGTTTTAAAAGTATTCTTAAGGGGAATTATATATATAGTTAATTTAAAATTAATTATTAACTTATTTCTAGCTATTATCTCTATTATCCTAAATATATTGTAACTTTTAGAATAATATAGTATTACTTATAATTAATCTTAGTTAGTTATAGAAATTTTAGGAAGTTACTATAAAACTAAAGAAAGCTAACTAGTACTTAGGTATACTATAGTATATACTTATAAGCTAGAAGTAGAGTACTATATCTATATAGAAATTTAATAAGAAAGCTTTCTAGATATAAGTAAACTTAAATATAAAAGCCTTAAAAGCTTCTTTTTTGTTTTTCTTAGGATTCTTAGCTATAATACTTCAAAATATAGTATTTTACTAGTTAGAGAA
Source organism: Colletotrichum orbiculare MAFF 240422 (assembly GCA_000350065.2). NCBI lineage: Eukaryota > Fungi > Ascomycota > Sordariomycetes > Glomerellales > Glomerellaceae > Colletotrichum > Colletotrichum orbiculare. The sequence goes on from AMCV02000013.1 coordinate 1,732,640, forward strand.
ATATAGCTATTAATATTTATTATTTTCAAAATAGTCTTTAATATAATAAGTTATCTATTTAAACTATAAGTTGAAACTAGAGTTACTTAAATATTCGAAGTAATACTTAAAAACCTAATCTTTTAGTATAATTGAAAATATACTAACTTATATATAATATAAAATACTAAGCTTAAGGTAGTAATTGCAAAAAATATAGATCTTTATCTTAAATATATTATATAAGTTTCTACTATACTTCATACTCTTATCATATAGCTTCATAAGGTCTATAGTATACTTAGCTAAAGTATTATTAAAAAAAGTAGCTAAAATAGTATATAAGGGGTATTTAAGTTACCTTAGTAGCTATAAGTTGTTATACTTATAGTTTACCTCTTATATATAGGGAAACTTTATACTAAAAAAACTATATACTAATAAGACTAATAAGGAGAATAAGAAGTATAATATTAATACTAAGGGTAAGAAGGCTAATTAGCTATATTACTACTATCTCTCTTCTATATTTTATAGGGGAGCTATAATACGTTTAATCTATTAAGCCTTAGGTTTAACCTTATAGAGAAGTATTATAATCTCCTATTCTTCTTCTATAAGGTTTTTAAGTTACTCTAGGAACTTCTTAAGGTTTTACTTAAAGATATTATAGTATTTATTAGTCTTAGTAATCTCTTTAGATATCTAAATAGTAAATAAGTCTTATTAAACTACTTAGTATAAAATACTAAAGATCCTTTTATTATTCATATTAATTTTAATATTATAGAAAAAGAAATAGTTCTAAATATACTAAGCAATTTAAATATTTATAAATTACTAAATTATAAGAAATTAGTCTTTAAAATTATCTTTAAATATCTGAAAAAGCTTATAATTATAGAACTTAAGATAATTAGAAAGTATTATTTAATATACTAAATAGGTTAAAACTATAAAAATATCTTTATTTATAATATTCTTATAATTAATATCTTTAATTTATCTAAATAATATAAAATCTAAATATTAGTAAATCTTTATAAGTATAGGGATACTACTTAGTATTATTATAATAATTAAAGAGGTATTTAAAATAAGTATTTCCCTAGGGGTTAGTAATTTAGATATTATTATAAAAGTAAGAAAGGTATTAGAAAAAATTTTAAGAAGTTATATAAGTCTCTTAAGGGGTTAAAACTAGAGATATTATAAATTTCTAATATTATAAAAATCTAATAAGGCTTAATGAAATTTAATATGTTTACTAAATATATTCTAATAAGTAATAATTAAGAGTATATAATTAAACTCCTCGAAAAATACTATAAGAAGTATTTTAATTTAGCTAGAATAAAAGCCTTAATATAATATTACTACTTAAGTTTTATAAAAACCTCCTTAAAATATTAATATATAATTTAGAGTCTCTTAGCTAGGGTCTTAAGGTAGGGAGAGTCTGAGGTATCTAAGTAGTTATTCTTATAATCTTTTGCTTTATATAAATTTTAGGTATAGTATTTCATAATTATTTCTTTTATTATAATAAGTTTTACTGATTTGTAATATAGTAATATAATAGAAGGGTTAATTACTAATTAGTATTAGTTTATCTAGAGGGTAATATATACTATATATAATCTTACTATATAAGTATAAAATAGTATTCTAGTTATTTATTATTATTATTCTTATATTATATAACACGAGGCGTTACGTAAGGCTTTAGATCTATAGTGTAGTAATTACTTACTAATTGCTATGCAATTAACTATAGCTAGTATTAAGTGCCTAATACCTATCGCTAGTAGGGCGTAGAGGACATGCTGCTACGTATATAGTAATACGTATAGTTACTACATACCTTACGGCATAGCGCTACCGACAATTAATTAGTTAAAATATAACTAATTAAAAAGCTAATAAAAATACGTTCCTTAAAATATACTAAATAGTTATACTTAAGTTTTATATTTATAGTAAGAATAAAGTATTTATAGTTATAAGTATAGAAGTAGGCTAAGTCTAGCCTCGTAGTATTATCTCTTTAAATAGCTTTATAAAGTTTCTAGTATAATATTTACTAGCTTAAAAAGTATATTAATATTTAGTTATAAAGAAATACTACTACTTATAAGGTTTTAAGCTAAAGTTCGTAAGGTAATTTATTCTTATACCTCATAGTTCTTATATATATTTTAATAATTATTCTAATATACTTAGCGCTTCTATTTTAACCCTAAATATATAGAATAAATAGCTTAAGATATATACCTTAAGAGGTTAGATTATATTTAAGATTCTTATACCTAGGGACCTTATTATTATACTTAAAAACCCTAATATTAATACTATACTAATATTTAAAAAATATAATAAAATTCTTAAATACTTTTATAATAATAGCTTTAATATAATTAATAAGATAGAAATCCTAGGAGTAATTAGTAATTCTATTTATAAATATTAAAGCTAAAGTATAGCTACTATAGCTTTAGTAGTAAGGGTAGAAGTTAAAAGTAATATATTCCTTAGGAGTAGTATATAAAATACTCTTATATTCTATATAGTATATCTTTTATTTTACTTTATTAATACTATAAACTTTATATACTTCCTAAGTAGGCTAGTACTTATTATACTTCAAGTAGCTATTAGTAATATAAATACCTTATATAGCTAAAATGAAATAATTAAAAAGCTTTCTACTAAGATACTCTAGCTATTAGTATTAACACTATTCGTCACCTTTCAGAAGTTTTTGAATAATATTTATAGTATACCACTAATAGTAGTAATATCTAGGAGAAAACTTATATTATACTAACTATACTATTAAAATATTTAATCTCTCGCGAGGTATATAGTATTTAAAAACTTACTAGTTATATTAAATATTAATAGCTATAATTTTAGAGTAATTATTCTTCTATAGTCGAGATAAGTAGTTTAGCTTAATATCCTACTAGTAGCCTTATTTTTATAACTACTAAAAAGAGATAAGATTTATAGTTAAAGTAATATAAAAAGTAATATTATATAGGTATAATTTAACTTTTTTGCTTTTACTAATTATAACAAAAATCTTAGTATTTCTATAGTTTTTAATAGGTATAAGTTTTATATTATACTAAATATAGTTTCCTATAGAAGTTTCTTAAAAAGTTATAAAATGTTTTATATTTTAGAAGATATAAACTAAAGCGTCTAAATTAAAGATAAAAGAGTTTTAGAGAAAGTATTACTAAAGTCCTTCTTTATAGTATATTTACTACGTAGCGTTATATTGTATGTAATTGGGGGGTAAAATCTAGTGTGTATTATGTATAGCTAAATGTGGCTATACGTGCTGCGTGAAGCTTTATTTTAAGTAGTTTAAGTAGGGCGAGGTTTATAGAGATAGTACTAACGCCTAAGGTTTAGCTAGTATAAATTCTACCTCTTAAGTATATTATTCCTAATATGTCTTTCTAGTTTTAAGGGCTCCGCCTATAGGCTGGCTTTTTTGAATAATACTAGTTAAATTTTCTATTTATATTTTATAAGAAGCTTTTTTTATTATCCTATTACTTTTATTAAACTTCTACTTTTATAGTAGGAAGAGTAGTATTATTTATAGGTTGTTTAGGTGTTTTTTGTTAGTTAGGGGGTATTTCTAGTATTTCTAAGTTTTTTATTTAATTTTATTATTACTATAGCTTAGGATCTATAGATCCTAACTAGTTATTAAGGATTTTATTAAGATTTTTAAATATTAAGAGCTTTTCTTAAAGTTTTTCTTCTTATTATAATTTTAAGTAGTTTAATTAGTTTATTATATTAATCTAAATAATAAAAGTACTAAATTAGTAATTCTAGAGAGGTTTTATAAAACTATTAACTATAAGGTTTCCTAAAAATATATATTTAATCTTAAAATATTTCTATATAGCTTCTTATTATAATTAGTAGTTATAGATATCTATATATTATAGCTTTATATATAGTTAAATTATTTTAGTAGTTATAAGGTATATAGTTTACTAGTTATTATATTAGATTTAGATAGTAAGGTAAAGTTTATATATTTTACTTCTATTAAATATATTTATTATGAAGTCTATTTAGAATATAGTAATAAGGTAGCTAGTAAAAATAGCTTTTTAAGTAGTTTAAAATAATACTAAAAGTTCTATTTTGATTATTAAAGTAGTAATAATATTTTGTTTATTAGCTTGTTATGCGATTAGGCTTCTAAAGAGATATATAGTATATACTTAAGAGTTCTTTCGATTAGTATTATTATTTATAAAACTAGTATTTATAGTAATTATAAAACTATTAAATAGATTTCTAGTTTTATAGTTAAATTTAAGGTAGAGGTTTTTTGTTTTATTAAGGTATTATATTATTTATTTAGTTTCTATATAGTAGTTGTCTAAGGGGTTTTAGTTAAAATATAATATTTAGCTTACTATATAGGTAATATCTAGTCTTATTATAATTATAACGTAATTAATAAAGCCGATGTTTTATTAGTAGTACTTAATTTCTATATAGGAGGCCTAATTGTATTATAGTAGGAGTTCTTTGGTTTTTAGAGGGGTTTTAAAGTATTTAATATACTATATGTATTTCGTGAGGTACTTAAGGAGTTTTTCAATATATACTACTTATGAGAGTTATAGTTATTATATTACTTAATTTTAAATAATTTTAATATTAAGAAATTATTATAGGTTTTTGTTTCTTTTAAAGTAATACTTCTTCTAAAAGTTTATTAATAATATAAGTATTTTAGATATATTTTCTAAGGGGAATAAGAGTATATAGTTATTAATATAGAAGAAGAAGATAATATACTTCTTAAGTTAGTAATATAGCTTTCTTATAGTAAGTTTAAAGTTAAGGTATTTAAAATTAGTTTTTAAATAGTATTATTATAAGAGGGGAGATTTCTATAGGCTATATAGCGTTTTGTTAAGGTAGTAGATTTTACCTAGTATTTAATAACTTAGTAGTATTTCTATATAAATAATTTTATTAAATGTTATATATATAAAAGTATTAATTGTATCGTATTAGAGTAGTTTGAGATTAAAGTGGTTAGTAATTATTATAAAAGTTTGAAATAATATATTTATTAGAATAATTATATAGGTTTTATAGTTATTTTGTAGTTATTAATTTCTATAAATAATTAGTTAGATTTTAATTTTTAGGAGGTATTTATGGTTATTAAGTTTATAAATATAAATTTAGTAGTATTTTGAAAAATTTGAATTTTTTGTGAGAGTCTTACTAACTTCACTTTAGAAGCGCGATTTAATATGATTTTTGAGATAAGTTTATTTAGCTATTACTATAATTTTACTATATAGATAAGTAAGTATTACTAAGTAAGATATAGGTAATAGTAATAGTTTCTACTATAGGATTTCTAGAGTAGGAGTTTCTATTTTCCTATATTTTAAGTATTTTTTAATATTTAATTCATTTTATAACTAAAGTTTATTATTAGAAGTTATAATATCTATATCTTAGAGTTTTTAAAAGGGTTAAACCCCTAAGATTTCCTCTAGTTAACTATTCATACTATTTTATAACTATAAGTAAGAACGTTCTAAAGTATTTTAAAATAATTAAAAGGTGTTAGTTAAAAAAGTAGTTTTAAATAAAGATTTCTTAGTAATTCTAGTATGGTATTTTATCTATCTTTTATACTTAATTCTTTCTAAGGACGCTTAAGCTCCTTGTTTTTTTATAATCTTATTTATATAAATAAGATTATAGAAGAATACGGTAAGTAATTCTAAAGAAGTTATTAATATAAACTTTGTGGTTTTAAATAGTGTTTTATAAGGTTTTAAGGTAGTTGTTATATAGATATAAGATTTCAAACTACTATAGTTATTTCTTATTTTAATATAGATTATTTCATTAGGTTTTTCACTAAGGTTTAAATGAGTAATTAAGTTGATTTTAAGTGGCTTTATTATAGTTATTTATTCTTATAACTAGTGAGAGACTTTGTTAGAATTAAACTATTTAAAATTATTTTATAAAAAGGTTAAATTTTTATTAAAAAAGAAGGTTTTATTAAAAGAAATATTATAGGTTGTTATAATTTTGTTTCAAACTAGGTTTTATATTTAATATTAATTAGTTGAAGTATAGTTAATTAAAAACCTGATAAAAACGTGTTTTTTAAGGTATATTAAATAGTTATATTTAAGTTTTATATCTATAATAAGAATAAAGTATTTATAGTTATAGGTATAGAAGTAGGTTAAGTCTAGTTTTATAGTATTATTTTTTTAAGTAGTTTTGTAAAGTTTCTAGTATGGAGTTTACTAGCTTAAAAAGTATATTAGTATTTAGTTATAAAGAAATATTACTATTTATAAGGTTTTAAGCTAAAGTTTGTAGGGTAGTTTGCTTTTATGTTTTATAGTTTTTATATATATCTTAATAACTATTTTAATATATTTAGTATTTTTATTTTAGTTCTAAATATATAGAGTAGATAGTTTAAAGTATATATCTTAAGAGGTTAGATTATATTTAAGATTCTTATATTTAGGGATTTTATTATTATATTTAAAGATTTTAATATTAATATTATACTAGTATTTAAAAAGTATAATAAAAATTTTAAATATTTTTATAATAATAGTTTTAATATAGTTAATAAGATAGAAATCTTAGGAGTAATTAGTAGTTCTATCTATAAATATTAAAGTTGAAATATAGTTATTATAGTTTTAGTAGTAAGGGTAGAAGTTAAAAATAATATATTTCTTAGGGGTAGTATATAAGGTATTCTTATATTTTATATAGTAGATCTTTTGTTTTACCTTATTAATATTATAAGTTTTATATATTTTCTAAGTAGGTTAGTACTTATTATGTTTTAAGTAGTTATTAGTAATATAAATACTTTATATAGTTAAGATAAAGTAGTTAAAAGGCTTTCTACTAAGATATTTTAGCTATTAGTACTAGAGCTATTTGTTATTTTTTAGGGGTTTTTAAATAGTATCTATAGTATATTATTAGTAATAGTAATATCTAGGAGAAGGTTTATACTATATTAATTATACTATTAAAATATTTAATTTCTTATAAAATATATAGTATTTAAAGACTTATTAATTATATTAAATACTGATAGTTGCGATTTTAGAGTAATCGCTTTTTTATAGTTAAAATAAGTAGTTTAGTTTAGTATCCTATTAGTAGTTTTATTTTTATAATTACTAAAAGGAGATAAGGTTTATAATTAGAGTGGTATAGAAAGTAATATTGTATAAGTATAATTTGATTTTTTTATTTTTACTAGTTATAATAAAGATCTCAGTGTTTCTATAATTTTTAATAGGTATAGGTTTTATATTATATTAAATATAGTTTTTTATAGGAGTTGTTTAAAGAGTTATAAAGTATTTTATATTTTGGAAGATATAAATTAAAATATTTAAATTAAGGATAAAAAAGTTTTAGAGAGGGTATTACTAAGGTCTTTTTTTATAATATATTTATTATATAGTATTATAACTATTTTAACTAGAAAGCTAGTTATATAGTTATTATTACTTAAAGGTTTGAATTTTCTTTAAGAAGTCTAGATCTAAAGTTAGTAATTATTTAATTTTCTTTTTAGTTAAGGTATTTAATATTTAGTTTTTATAAATTAACTAAAGGTATGTATAGTAATAATATATTAAAGTATGGTTTAGCTTATATTTTAAAAAGTATAAGGGTTTATCTAAGTTTTAGAAGTATTTTGTATTATTTTAAGAATTTAAAGTAGTAGTTAGAGTTTTTGTAGTAGTATTAAAAGTATTATAGTTAATTTTATTATATAAGAAAGCTTTAGAGAGATATTAGATTATTTTTATAATAATTAAAATAATTTCGTCTAGAGGTATAGAGTTTAAGTAATTTTGAATTATAAATATATAGTTTTATATATAGGATTCAATTAGTAAGAAAGCTAGTAAAATTATAAGGTTGTAAATTTCAAGTATTCTAGTAATAGAAAGAATATAGTTAACTACTTGAGTTTTATATATAGTATCTTATTATTTCTAAAATTATATTTTAGTTATTATTTTTGTAATTAGGTATTTAGGTTTAGAAGATTAAAATATTTTATAGTATATTGAGGTAGTATTTTAGAAGTATAAATTATTTATAATATTAAAGTAATTATAGAGGTTAGTAGTTTATATTATTATATTTTTTTCTATATAGTAGTATTAATACTAAAGTATTTTACTTATATACCTAAAGATCTAAGTTGTTATATAGGTTTAGTTTAATTATTTATATTAATATTCTTAAGTTTTTAAAATATAGAAACTATAGAAAGCTATATAGGTTTTTAAATCTTTCTCTATAAGGTTTATAATATTTCTTATATAAATTTCTTTAGTAGTATTTATAAGGAGTTATTAATTCTTTTTATAATTTACCCCTATAGGGGTAGAGTTTTTAAAAGTATTTGATTTAAGCGTTTTAATAGTTTATTAGTACTTCTTAGTTTTTAGAAAGTTATTTAAAAGTAGTTCTTAAGGAGGTTCTAAAAGGAAGTTTTGATAAGTGGTTATTTTAGAGTTAAAATAGTTTTTTAAGTTATAGGTTTTAGTTTCTATTTAAAAGGTGTTATATTAGGTTAGTTATTAATTAGTTTTTTTAAGGATTAAAAGAGGGGTATTTTTAGTAGATATCTTAATATTTAAGATATATTAAATTATTATAATATATATATTTTGACTTAGTAGTTTTTTAGTATTGTGAGACTCTTAATTATTATATATAATTAGGAGGTAAAATCTGGTGTATATTATATATAGCTAAATATAGCTACACGTACTACGTAAAGCTCTATTTTAAGTAGTTTAAATAGGGTGAGGTTTATAGAGATAGTACTAGCGCTTGAGGTTTAGCTAGTATAAACTCTACTTCTTAAGTATATTATTCCTAATATATTTATCGGTAGCGCTATACTATAAAGCATACGGTAACTATACGCATTACTATATACATAGTAGTATACCCTCTATACCCTACTAGCGATAGGTACTAGGCACCTAGCGTTAGTTATAGCTAATCGTATAGTAATTGGTAAGTAATTACTATACTATAGATCTAAAGCTTTATATAATACCTTATGCTATATAATATAGGAATAATAATAATAAATAACTAGAATACTACTTTATACCTATATAGTAAGATTATATATAGTATATATTACCTTTTAGATAAACTAATACTAATTAGTAATTAATCCTTCCGTTATACTACTATACTATAAACTAGTAAAGCTTATTATAATAAAAGAAGTAATTATAAAAACCCTATATCTAAAATCTATATAAAATAAAAAATCATAAGATTTATTACTTAGACGCCTTAGACCCTCCTTATTTTAAGATCTTACTAAAAGCTTCTAAATTATATATTAACCCCTTATAAATAATTATTATTATAATACTAATAACTATATTTAATTTAGTTTTAAAATAAAATACTCCTTAGTAATTACTATTAAGAAACTAATAACTACCCTCAATTTTTATTTATAGAAACATATTTAGCAAATATAATAACCCTTTTTAAACTATTACTAAAATTTTAACACTAGAGATTTACAATATCTCTAACCTTAAATCCTTAAGAAACCTATATAGTTTTTGAAAAATTCTTTTAATACCCCGCTTTTATAATAATATCTAAATTAACCCCTATAGGCAAAACGCCTATCCTAAATACTTCTATACTTATAATAATAATACCCTTAAGTATCCCTATCCCTATAAAACTCTACTAATACCTTAATTTAACACTTTTTAGCTAAATCCCTAATTTTAATTATATAAAAATTATAGATAAAAACTCTAGAAAAATCTCTATTTATATAATATATTAAATAGCTTTCTATATATATATATAAAACTCTATAGCCTAGAATTCTTCTAGATATTTAAAAGCGACTTTAAAGATTAACTTCTAATAACATAATAATTTACTAATATCCCTATATTATACTATTTTAGAAATTACTTTATAATATATAGTATTAAAATTAATATAAATAGTAATTAAATCTTTATAATACTATACTAACTATCTTAATAATAAGAGTTTAACTTATAGACTTATAAAGAACTTTAAGAAATTCTAAAATACTATATTAACCTTAAGACTAATCTCAAAAAATACTCTAAATAGGTTAATAACTTTATACTAAAAGAATTAGACTTTATTCTACCTTTTTATAATACCTAACTTAAAGTTAAATATATAATACTAGTAATACCCTTATAATAAGAAGTTGAGAAGAAATACTTATAGCTAACTTAGGTAACTTATATACTTATAGTATGAAATAAGAAACCTCTATTATAATAATTAACCTTACTAACCCTATATTCAACTATTTTAAAACTTCTCTAATACTAAAAAAGATATTATAAGTATACCTCACGCTTTATTTTAACTACCCCTTTTAATAATACTTCAACTAAATATACTACAAACCTTACAAAACTATATAACAAAAATATAAAATATAGTAGGAACCTATATAATATATTCAAAATAAAAATCCATATCTTTCACAATTACTACTTCAAACTCAATATCCCATATTATGTATAAACTAGTATATTTTTAATTATACTAAAAAATCAAGTTTTTAAGTATTACTTTAAATACTTAAGTAATCCTAACCTTAACTTATAGTTTAAATAAATAACTCACCATATTAAAAACTACTTTAAAAATAATAAATATTAATAGCTATATTTCTCTAACTAGTAAAATACTATATTTCGAAATATTATAATTAAAAACTTTAAGAAGAATAAAAAAGAAGCTTTTAAAGCCTTTATATTTAAGCTTACTTATATCTAGAAAACCTTCCTGCTAAATCTCTATATAAATATAGTATTCTACTTCTAGCTTATAAATATATACTGTAGTATATCCAAATACTAATTAGCCCTCTTTAACCTTATAGTAACCTCTTAAAATCTCTATAACTAACTAAGATCAACTATAGGCAATACTATATTACTCTAAAAATCGTAATATATTAAAAATAATAGAGATAATAGCTAGAAATAAGTTAATAATTAATTTTAAGTTAATTATATATATAACTCCCTTTAAAAGTATTTTTAAGATATTATATTATATAATACTTAATACCCTATTTATATAACCTCACAAAGCTTATAACTACTTACTCTGAATAATATTTATCCTCCTTATCTAACTATATATAACTATTTAAATAAAAAGTACTATATATATAGTAAAATAAGTTATTAATCTATAAAATATACCCTTAAGGAGAAGTATACCTTATTTAACTAGTATAAATCAAATATTAACTCTAAAATATACTTTATAATAGTATACTAAACCTTCCTTACAGAATATAAAAATATTAATAACCTAGATAATAACCTTAAGAACCCCCCTTAAAATCACAAACCTAATAATACTATAATATAATACTAAACGTAATATAACCTTAAAAACAAAACTACTACTCCCCCTAAATATTTTTAATATTACTTTTTAGTAAAAACCCTATTACCCTTAATAAAAGTAAAATTATAAGAATCTTCTAAAACTAGGTAATATTCTATATTTTTACTTAAAGCGATACTTCTAGTAGTAAAACTAATAAGAAGGGTAGTACTATAACCCCTATATCTATATTTATACTTAAAAGTTATTACTTAAATACTATTTTTTAAAATATTATACCTAATTTAAGTATAGCTAGCTTCTTAACTACTAGGCACTCTTAGTTTACTATATTTAAGTAAACTATTAACCTTTCTATAACCCTTATACTTCTATAAGGCAAACTAGTAATAATACACTTTAGTAAAACCTTTCTAATTACTATATTTAAAATATTTAATATTCCTATACTTCTAAGTATTATTATATTTTATATAGTACTATATAATACTTCTTTCTTATTCTATTTTATAAATATAAATTAACTTAATATTATATTTAATAATATATATAACTAGTTCTACTAAAATAAAAAAGTCGTCTTAGTTATTTAAAAATAGAAGTATTTATAACTACTCCTTAAGAAAAAGAAAATAATTACCTCTATATATCTTATAGAAATAGAGATATAGAGATTCTACTGCTACTTTAGATATTTAGTTATTATATACTTCTATAATATCTTTAATAAAATAGGATATCTAATTAAATATTATACCTTTAAAATACTTAAGAAGTACTATTACTAATATTAAATATATAATACAGCCTCTTTATACTTTTATTTTACTATTTATAATAATATTAACTTCAAC
>AMCV02000013.1:1745398-1756613 GCA_000350065.2 Colletotrichum orbiculare MAFF 240422
TTCTACTTATTTTTAAAGTATACTTCTACTTTATAGAAGATTTAGCTCTTTCTCTAGATATTATTACCTAAATTTATACTATATATAAAACTACTAAAGAGATCCACTATAAATATACTAAAGGTACTATTAATACTATTTTAATAATATATAATAACCTAGATACCTTATATATTACAACTTTTTTACTCTAATCCTTAATATATATATAATAAGAGAAAAACAACTAGTAAGACCTATACTATTTCCTTACTATATATAATAAGATATATATTCTTAAACTTCCTTATAGTTTTTAAGAATTTCAATCTATAACTATAAAACTATATTTTAAAAATAATAATTAAGAGATCTCCTTAAGTTATATTTATAAAATACTAATATTTTTTAAAGCGCTAATACTTAAAAGTACTTATAAAATACCTATAAGAGCTAGTATTACTATAGTAGGAGATTTAATATTACATAAAGATATATACTCTTATAGTAATACCCCGATTTTATTTATAACTATCTCTATAGAACCCTAGAATACTTAATAAGTATTATAAAATACTATTATTATAAATAATAGTAATACTACTACTATTAAAAATAATAATCCCCCCCCTACTTAAGTAGTTAGCAATCTACTACCCTAACCTTAAATACTTTAAATTAAACTAACTTTAAATCTTATAACTTATAAAAATAGCTTATTTTCTTGAGATTTTAGCTAAAAACCTTATTTTATAATATATTTTATAACTAAAAAATAGTCTAATATAGTACTAGTATTTAACCTCTATAAAAAAAGTATTATTATAATACTTAGACTACTATTTAAAAAGTTAATTAAAAAAAAGTCAAAAGTATTATTACTAACAGTATTATTAAAATTATTTAGTACAACCCTATCCTCTACAAAAATTACAAACACTTCAAGTCCCGTATTATCAACAAAGTTAAAAACAAAAATACTAATAAAATATATAAAAAGTCGAAACTCGTAATCCAAAGCTTTAGAAATAATAGTAAATTCAAAATATTAATACAATTACCAATAATCTAACAAAATAGCTAGTAGTTAATTTTAACTATAATCCTAACTTTCTTCTAGTATACTAGTATAACAATATAGTTCTATAATATTATATAAACCTATACCTAAATTAAAATAAAACTCACAAAACATATTATAACTAAACTATCCTCATATTTTAAAAATTAATACCCCTCTAACTCTATTATAATTATTATTAAACTACTATATAGCTTTATTAAAACTAGTACTTACTAATAAGTAATATATTCTAAATACTACAAAAAGTAGTTATAAATAGAGATATCAATATATAACCTATACTTTTTCGTCTTATATTTTAAAAACAACGTTTTTAACCTTATAAATATATAAACTAATAATACCTTTAGCCTCTTAAATACTACCTTCTTAAGCTATAAAAATAAAGAGTTTTAAAAAACCTCATTTAAAGCTAAACCTAAAACAGTCCTCTCAAAAACAGTACTACTAATATTTAATAGAAGTATCTTATCACTTAATAATAATACTTTCCACTTATACCAAAAATACTAAAAACAAAAGCTCGCCCTTATTAATACGCATATAATACCTAAAGCGCTTAAGAAGGTATATATTAAATAATATATATATAAAGTATACCTTATCTTAATATATTAATCTGGAATATTATGTAACTTCTCCTATGTAGTATAAAAGTAATAACTTTTAAGTAATAATACTACTATACTTAATAAATACTTTAAGTAGTAAATTAAGTATCTTAACTATAACCTTAATTTTATACTATTCAACTTCTCTAAAATATACTTTTATATTTTTATTAATAGCTTTTTTACTAATAATACTAACTTCTTATCTTAATTAGGATTTGTAATAATCTTCAACTAAAAGATTACTACTAGTAATAGTTAATTTGATTTTCATAATAATCTTATATACTACTCTTCTATAAAAAATAAAAGAATTACTAAGAATATACTTACTTTAGAAATTTATACTATAATAGCTAGTATAAACTTCACTTATATTATAATTATATTACTTAAGAAGATCTTCTAGTACTAAAAACTCCTTTAAATCCTAACTATTATATATACCAACTCATACTTACTTTATAAGTATTTTATAAAACTTAGTACTACTAAAGAAAAACGCCTTATAATTAATATTATAATATTAAAATAGTTATATAAATACTACAAACTCTACGAGGTATAGTAAATCAATAGAGATAATAATATTACTAATACTTTTATAAAAAGCATACTAAACTATACTTTTAAGAGATTTATTAATTTAAACTATATAACTATTTAAATAGAAGGATAAATAACTTAAGTAGAATAAATAAATAGGTATTCAAATATTATTAAGGTAAAAAAAGTATAGATTACTAAAAGTACTATTTTTTATTTAAATAGATAGGCACTAAAATATATAGTAAAAAGAAAAAGTTACTAGTATTAGTAGCGCTATATTATAAAGTATATAGTAACTATACGTATTACTATATATATAGTAGTATACCTTCTACGTTTTACTAGCGATAAGTACTAAGTACCTAGTACTAGCTATAGCTAATCACATAGTAATTAGTAAATAATTACTATAGTATAGATCTAGAGCTTTATATAATACCTCGCGCTATATAATATAAGAATAATAATAATGAATAACCAGAATACCACTTTATACCTATATAGTAAGATTACATATAGTATACGTTACCCTCTAGATAAACTAATAATATTATAACTACTTCAGCTAGAAGGCTAGCTATATAGTTACTATTATTTAAAAATTTAAACTTTTTTTAAGAAGTCTAAATCTAAGGCTAGTAATTATTTAATCTTCTTTTTAGTTAAAATATTTAGTACCTAGTTCTTATAAGCGAACTAAAAGTATATATAGTAATAATATACTAAAATATAGCTTAGTTTATATTTTAGAAAGTATAAAGGCTTATCTAAGCCTTAGAAGTATTTCTTATTACTTTAAAAGTTTAAAATAGTAGTTAAAACTTCTATAGTAGTATTAAAAATACTATAGCTAATCTTACTATATAAGAAAGCTTTAAGGAGACGCTAAATCGCCTCTATAATAGCTAAAATAATTTTATCTAGAAGTATAAAGTCTAAATAATTTTAAATTATAAGTATATAGTTTTATATATAAGACTTAATTAGTAAGAAAGCTAGTAAAATTATAAAATTATAAACCTAAAGTATTCTAATAATAAAAGAAGTATAATTAACTATTTAAGTTTTATATATAGTATCTTATTACTTCTAAAACTATACTTTAGTTATTATTCTTATAATTAAGCACTTAAGTCTAGAAGACTAAAATATCTTATAATATATTAAAGTAGTATTTTAAGAATATAAGTTATTTATAATATTGAAGTAATTATAGAAATTAGTAGCTTATATTATTATATTTTTTTCTATATAATAATACTAATACTAAAGTATCTTATTTATATACCTAAAGATCTAAGTTATTATATAAGCTTAATTTAACTACTTATATTAATACTCTTAAGCCTTTAAAATATAAAAGCTATAGAAAGCTATATAAGCCTTTAGATCCTTCTCTATAAAGTCTATAATATTTCTTATATAAACCTCTTTAGTAGTATTTATAAAGAATTATTAATCTTCCTTATAACTTACCCTTATAGGAATAAAACCCTTAAGAATACCTAATTCAAATATTTTAATAGCCTATTAATACCTCCTAGCCTTTAGAAAGTCGCTTAAAAGCGGCTTTTAAGAAGGCTCTAAAAAGAAACTTTAGCGAATAATTACTTTAAGATTAAAATAGTCTTATAAGTTATAAGCCTTAGCTTCTACCTAAAAAGTATTATATTAAATCAACTACTAATTAGCTTTTTTAAAGACTAAAAAAGGAGTATTTTTAGTAGATATCTTAATATTTGAAATATATTAAATTGTCGTAATATATATGTTTTAGCCTAGTAGCTTTTTAGTATTATAAGACTCTTAATTATTATATATAATTAGGGGGTAAAATCTAGTATATATTATATTTAACTAAATATAGCTATATATACTGCGTGAGGCTCTATTTTAAGTAGTTTAAGTAAGGTGAAGCCCATAGAGACAGCGCTAGCGCCTAAGGTTTAGCTGGTATAAACTCTACCTCTCAAGCGCGTTATTCCTAACAATAGCTATAGTAGCTAATATACTATAACTACGCTATAGTATGTACTATACTTTAGTCTATATACTGCAGTTATAATATATTATATACTATAGCATATATTATACTTTAGCCTATATACTGTAGTTATAATACGTTATATATTATAGCTATAGTAGTTTATACGTTATACTAAAGCATATATACTATAGTTATAACACCTTATACACTATAGCTATAGTAGCTTATACGTTATAGCTATAGCTGGAACTCTAGTAGTATAGCTAGAACTCTAAAATAAACCTTCTATATAATAACCTTAATATTTCTATGAATAATAGTTAGAAATAGTTAATTATATTATTAATTAAATTACTATTTCTCTTTCTATTTAATTATTATTATTACGAATATTTTGAACAAGTCCTTATATTAAGAAAACTACTTTTATTATATTATATTTCTCCTAATTTTATAGTTATTTATAGTAATAACTTAATTGTTGACTTACCTATTTATCTATTTATTCTAATAGGTTATAAGTTTAGCTCTTTTTAGCCTGAAGATTCTATACTTTATTCGTTAAAAAATTATTCTTTTTATTTATTTATAAAAATTGAATATTATATTTAAAATCTATGAAAATCTCTACTTTTTTACTACTTTTATAGAAACCGAATACCTTACTAGAATTACCTTATTTTTATGGAAAATCAACCTTATTTGATAAGTTATATTAATGTTTGAAAATCCGATTTTTCTGTCTATTTCAGCTCCTTTTAATTCTGCGGATATTTAAGATTTATTTTTAATTAACTACTTTTTCGAATTACTTTTGAGTTTATTTCCTTTTTAGTTTCAAATTATTTTAATAGTAAAAAGATTGATATATATGGAAAATCAACTGTTTTTATTTTGAGTTTTACCTCGATTTTCTATTGATTTTATAAAGAAGGAAAAATTGAATTTATTTAAAAAAGAGAAAGAAAATACCGAGATTTAGATTTCTGATTTCTAGATTTATTCTTTAAGTTATATCTTTATTTCAAATAGAAAAAAAGGATTTTGATCTTTTGATCTTTATCTTTTTAGAAAATATAGTATTCTTTTGTATTATATATTATAAGATTTTTGTGTTTTTTAGAAAAACCCTTATAATCTATATATTTTAAGTAATTTATTTTATTTTAATAAAATAGGTAATTCTAGAAAGATTACTATTTTTAAATTAGTAGGAAGTAGTAATTATAAGGTTTAGTCTATTTGTATTAAAATTTTACTTATTAGTAAAGATATTCTTATAGATATTACTAAGCTTATTACTTTTAAAAATAAGGATAAAAATAAAAAAGCTCTAAATTATATATAACTATACTATAGGGATAGCTTTCTTTAAATCATAAAAGATAATATAGATATTTTTTAAATATTTAAATATTTAAAAGAACTCTATAAACCCTTAGGATTTACTAATAAATTCTTAATCTATAAAGAATTTTTAAAGTTATTTTAAGTAATTTTAATAGTATAGAAAATTCTCTAAATAAAATTAAAGAATTAACTAATAATCTATCTTATAATAAATTAGAATTATTTAAATCGGTAGTTATAATATATATCTTAAATAGCCTTAATTCTAATTATAAAAGTTTTATTATTTCTATAATTTAAAGCTTTAAGTTTAATAAAGAAGTTTATATTTTAAATTCTTTAGTTTCTAATTTATTAGATGAATTCAGGAGAAGAAATAATAATTTAATTAATTATACCAAAAGTATTTAGAAAAAGAAGAATTTCAGAGTTATTAAAGGATTTTATAAAAGATAAAAGGGAATCTTTTATAAGAATTATAAAACAAAATAATTATACTAAAGAAAACTATACTTATTTTTATCTAGAAAAAGCTCTAAATTAGTAGAAGAATATCCTAGCTAAAAATAGTAATAAAAATAAGAACAAATCTAAAAAAAAGAATTCAAAATCTATTAATTCTATTTTAGCTAGAACTAAAGAAAATAAAGAAGTAGAAGATAAGATATTAGATGATAAAAATAAGAAGATTCCTAAATCTAAAGAATTTATTTCTAAAGATATAGATTTTAATATATTTTCTGAAGAAGATAATATTTTTAAAGATATAAGAATTATTGAAAAACCCCCTTAAAAAGAAATAATAATAATAATAAAACTTTAGGTTTTTTAATAAATTAATAGATTATTAGAAATTCTAGGAATTTAGTTAAAAGAGAAAATTATAGAAATATTTCTTTTTACCTAGATATTACTACTACTTTTTATATAGTTCAAGATAAATCTATTTTATTTAATATAAAACTAGTTTTAAAATAGATTAAATAGGGAAGTACTATATACCTTATAGTTAGAATAATAGGAGATTTAAAAATATCTCTAAAAGATCAAATTTTTATATTAAAAGAAGTTTATTATATTCTAGAATTAGGAGTTAATTTATTATCTTAAAGTAAACTTAATACTATAGGAATTATATTAATATTCTAGAACAAACCTATACTATATAATATAGAAAAGAATTCTATTTTAATAGTAGGATTTAAGAAGAATAATTTATATAAACTTAATATTCCTATTTTACAAAAAGATATTATTCTTTCTACTACTATATTATAGAATATTTAGCTTTTATATAACCATTTAGGTCATACTAATATAAAAGCTATAAATAGTTTAAAAAATAATATTTTAAATTTATCTTATAAAATAAATAAAATAGATATTCTTTCTATTTATAAAACCTATATTAAAAGAAACTTTACTAATAATATGAATAAAGATAATAAAAATAGAAATAAAACCTTTAGTATTTAGATTATATTAGTTTAAATTTATATAGACCTATAACTCCTATAATATATAACGGATTTAATAGATTTATTCTATTCATCGATAAATCAACTAGATTTACTTAGGGATTTTTATTAAAAACTAAGTTAGCTAAAGAAGTTTCTAAAATCCTTCTCGAATTTAAGGAGTTAGTAAATAATAATAATAATAGAAGAAAAATAAAAGAATTTAATACTAATAGAAGTAATGAATTTACTAATAAAAGAATAAAAGATATTTATTCTTATTCTAATATTATCTATAATATTAAACCTCTTTATACTTATAAACCTAAAAGTTTAATAGAAAGAATAATAAGAATTCTAGTTAATAAAATTAGAATTCTAATTTATTATTTAAATTTACCTTATTATTTATAAGAAGATACTTTAATAGCTTCTATATATATATATAATAGAACTCCTTATAGTTCTATAAATTTCAAGATTCTTTATAATTTAAAAAATAAAATAAAGCCTGATATTAATAATATTAAGGTATAAAGTAGTTTCTATTATTATAAGAATAAAGATCTTAATATTAAAAGATTAGATATAAGAGCTTATAAAGGAGCTATTATAGTTTATAGAAATAATACCTATAAAATTTGGGATTTTAATAAAAAGAGAGCTATATGGTCTAGAGATTGAAAATCCTAGAAAATACTTTTTATACTTTAGAAAAGAAGTTGCCTTTATCTATTAATTTAGAAAAGAATTCTAATAATTATAGGTCTAGTTAGTCTAGTAATAATCTCATTTTAAATCTAGATAAATCTATTTCTAGTATAGATCAAAATAATAATACTAATAATAATAACTCTTTAATGAATCCTACTATTGAAATTTAAGAAATAACTACAATAACTCTAGAAGAAAATTCAAATATTAAAATAACTAAAAAGAATAAAATATCAGAATTAAATATAGAAAATAATAATAATATTTAGGGAAAATCCAACTTATATATTGATTTATCTATCATATTAGAAGAAGCTAAAGAAGACTATAAAAACTATAAAGAAAGCGCTTTTTTTACTATTTTAGACTGTTCTAATTTAAATAGTTATATAAAATTATATAAAAATACTAATGAAGATAACTAAGCTTTATATGTTTATTAGTTAATAAGGTAGAAGAACCTACTTCTTTTATTTAAGTATTTAAATCTTTTAAATATAGAAACTAGATTCTAGCTATAATAAAAGAAATAGAATAAATAAAATCTATAAATAGTTGGAAAGTTATACTTCTATTTATTCTTAATATTAAAGATATTAATATTCTAAGTAGTATGTAGGTTTATAAATTAAAACTAAATAATATAACTAAAGAAATTATATATAAGGCTAGATAGGTAGTTTAAGGCTATAATTGATATTTAGGTATTAATTATTTAGAAATCTTTAGTACTACTTATAGGCCTGAAAGTTAGAGATATATAATAATTTCTTCTATTTATTTAAAATAGAGTTTAATATAATACAATGTTACTATAGTATTTATTTATACTGATATTAATAAACCTATATATACTTATCTACTAACTAGATTTTACTTTAATATAAAGAAGAATTCTTTAGAATTTAATCTGAATATAAATATAAATATTTATAAAAATAATAAAGACTATACTTTTATTTATTTATTAAATAAAGTATTATATAGTCTAAAGTAGCATCTTCAACTTTAGTATAACTATTTAAAAAATATTCTTTATTTAATAGAATTTATTATTTCTCCTTATAATAAAGCGGTTTTTGTTTTAAATAAGAAACTTTATATAGCTATTTTAGCTTACTATATAGACGATATATTACTAACTACTAATAATTGAAAAACGGCTAATTATATATATAATTCTTTAAAATAGAAAATTAAAATTGAAAACCTAAGAAAACCTTTTACCTTTCTTAATTATAATTTATTCATAAACTGAAGAGAAAAAACAGTTACTATTAATCAGAAGAAATATACTGAGAAAGTTATTAAAAAATATAAAAAAGAAACTATTTATAAGTTTAAAACTCCTATAGATAATAATCTCAAGTTACTTAATAATAATAAAAAAGCTTTCAAAGAAGATATTTTAGAGTTTTAATAGGAAATAGGAGCTCTATTATATTTAGCTTTAAAAACAAAACCTAATATTACTTTCATAGTAATAGCCTATTCTCGATTTACTCATAATCTAGATAAAAATCATTTTTTAGCCTTTAATTATATATAGGGTTATTTAAATAATAATAAAGAATATAAATTTATTTATAACCATAAAGATATATATTCTATTAAGAATATTATAAAATATACTAATTTAGATTAAGTAAGAGATCTAAATAATAAAAAGTCTACTTCTTCTTTCATTTTCTAGTTAGGAAGGAATAGTAATATTATAAGTTATTCTACTATAAAATAAAAAACAGTAGCTTTATCTACTTATAAAGCTGAATATATAGCTTTATTAGATATATATAAAGAAGTAACTTATTTATATTATAATTATAATTATATAAATTTAAAACTAGGATTATCTAAAGTAAAGACTTTTATAGATAATTTAGTAGTAAAAAAGCTAGCTGAAAATCTTAAAGTTTATAAAAAAGTAAAATATATAGATATAAGATATTACTATATAAGAGATTTTATTAGAGATAAAAATATCTTTATATATTATATAAATATAGAAGATAATATAGCTGATATTCTAACTAAACCTTTAGGCTTAGTAAAATTTAAGCGGATTTTATCTAAATTTCAAGAAAAGATATCTTAAAAATCTTTCTTTTTTTGCCTTCTATAGTTTTAAATTTTATGACTTTATATAATTTTTCTTTTTTTACTTTTTATTAAGTTTTATGAGTTTTTATATAAGTAAGTTATATACTAGTGAAATATGTCTTATAGGGGGATGTTAGATTTATTCTGATATATAAAGAACTTCTATTTCTATTATTCTAATAGAAGTAATAAGAAGTTATATGATATTTCTATATGAATAAATTGTATAAAGATCGCTTTATAAATACATACTTATTTTACCTTTTTATTCTTAGTAGTTCTTAAGTAAATAAGGTAAAGGTATAGAGGTTTACTCTTTCATAGGGTACCAGAAGTAGTTCAAGCCACATACGCTATAGTTATAGCGCCTTATGCGCTATAGCTATAGTGGCTAATGCGCTGTGGCTGTACTGTAGCGTGCGCTACACTTTAGCCTATATGTTGTAATTATAATATGTTATACGCTATAGCGTATACTATGCTTTAGCCTGTACGCTATAGTTATAATATGTTATATACTATAGCTATAGTAGCCTATATGCTATACTAGGGTATATGTGCTATAGTTATAACGCCCCATATGCTGTAGCTATAGTAGCTTATACGCTATAGCTATAGCTGGAACTCTAGTAGTATAGCTAGAACTCCGAAATAAACCCTCTATATGATAACCTTAATATTTCTACGAATAGTAATTAGAAATAGTCAATCATACTATCAATTTAATCACTATTTCTCCCTCTATTTAACCATTATTATTATAAATATTTTGAACAAGTTTTTATATTGAGAAAACTACTTTTATTATATTATATTTCTCCTGATTGTACGGTTATCTATAGTAATAACTTAACTGTTAATTTACCTACCTATCTATTTGTTCTAATAAATAGTAGTATATCTTAGTATTTATTTTAATTTTTCTTATATTATTTAGTAAGTAATATCTATTCGTCTTCTTATATTATTAGTATACTAGTAGATACTTAGAGAAGTAAATACTTAAGAAATACTTAAGAATAAGAATAGTAAATAATAGTTTTATAATACTTTTAACTTTAGTATTACTTATTATAATACTATAAACTTACTAGTTCTCTAGATATCCTAATAAAATATTTATTATAATTACTTATAGAATATTTAAGAAGAAGTATGAGAAGTACTTATAGTTATCTTATATTACTAGCTTCTTTATATAACTTCTTAAGATCTCCTTATTAAATAAAATAAGACTTCTTTTTAAAATTCCTTTTCTTATTAATATAATATCTAGAACTATTTTAATTATTAGAACTTAATATTGAAATTTAAATTATTTATAACCCTTAAGTTATTATTATTATTAGGAGAAGGTTTATTATAGTATTACAATTATTAAATT
>AMCV02000013.1:1756841-1778777 GCA_000350065.2 Colletotrichum orbiculare MAFF 240422
TAAATTGTTATAAATTCACTTTCCTTCGCTATTCTTACTATATAAACTTCTAGATATTACATTAATATTTCAATATAATATATAATTATAATAACTTTAAATCTATCTATTTTTACTATATAAACTTCTAGAGACTTTCTTAAGAAGTATTATAATCTTATCTCCTTAGATTATTCCTTATTGATCTATAGTTAAGTAGTAGTAAAGAATACTAGTAGTAGTAAAATACTACTAATTAGTATTAGTTTATAACTACTAAATATTATAATTAATTAATTATAAAAATAGTATATAACTAGTTATCTTTATTCATAATATCTATATTTAGATTATAGTATATATATATACACTATATACTATAGGGATAAATCTATATAATAATCCTTCTATTCTTATTAGTTTAAATAAATAAGTCAACTACTTAGTCACCTACTACTACAGCTTTAACTACCTTAATACTATATTTAATCCAATATATTTAAAACGTTATTATAACTTTAATATCTATAACTTTAATATCTTCTAAACTAAACCTCATTTATTCTTAGGATAGAACTTTATATTACTAATATAAAGATTCTCTACTATTAATATAAATTAATTTATAGTTTCTATATAAATATAATAGACCTCCACTTATTCTTATTAGTATATAATCTTATTATATCAAATATAACCAATACATAAACAATATTCATATAAATATAGATACTTCTAATATATCTTTATAACTTATTAAACCTCTATAAATTATACTACTATAATATATTAAGATATCTAATAGTTAGTATTATAATAATATATCGATATTAAGATATTAATTAATCAACACGTAATCTCTACAAAGTTTAACTTAATATAATAATTTATAGGATAACTAGATACTTATTTTTTAAATATCTATACATTATTTATTAATTATAACTTTTAGAAGATTCGTATAAAAATCTACTTAAATAGATTAATAGTTCTCATTATTTGGTTACTTTTGCTCTGTACCTGGAATGGTATCTAAGCTCTTCACCCTATATATGGATTTAACTATAAATTTTACCCGATAACAGCATTCGTGCCAATGCTGGCTCACAACTGGTTAAATAGTTCTCATTATAAGCGATATAAATAAATATTATTATATTGATTTTTTATTTTTCTTTTTATAAGTAATTATAGAATTTTCAAGGAGATCTTAAATCTATTAAGAAGAATATAGAAGAGTACTAAATTATAGAATACCTAGCTCTTATAGGTATTTTATTTTATCTTATTTTTAAGAAGTTTCAAAAGGTTCTTAACTCTATACTCTTAGTAGTTACTTTTAGTTATATATATTAAGCTTTAGTTTTAATAAGGTTCTCTTTAATTATTACTATATAATCTACTATTACTATAGAGTTGAATATTAGAACTGTAGGTATAATTATCTATAATAATAGGTAGTATTATTATTATTGTTTTAACTAGTTATAAGTAAGTATCAATATAAATACTATGATTAGGTAAAGGTTATAGTTAAATCTATATATAAAGTAAAAGGCTTAGGATATTATTCTAGATATGGAGTAAAAGTAATTAAATATTGTTAATATAATTAGACTTATCTATAATTCCTATAATTCAAATTATTAGTTTATTCAATTAAGTCTTAATAAAGTTACTCTAAATACTATGATTAACAAATAGCCTATAGATCTTTAAAAGATAATCGTCTAGCTATCTTACAAGCTGTTATACTAGGTTAATAATTCCAGAGACTAAGTGTTGACTATAGTTAATAGTAATAGAATATCTTAAGATCTTTAAATTATATATTGCTATAAAAGCGTAAGCTTGTTGTGGCAGGAATTATTAGTTATTTATTATTAAGAAGGTTAATGTAAGGTAAGTATATTAATTATTATAACCACAAGACATCTGACTTTAGATTAATTAGAAGCTAATTTTAGTAATGAGTAGGGGTATAGGGAAGCTAAAATATATTCTAAAGGATAATATATTTACTAATAGTTAGAGTAGAAAGTAAGTTATTTGTCTTGTTTTATACAAAACCTAGATAAAGTATATTCTATATATATAAAGTCTGTATTTTGTATTTATTATATACATATATTATATATATTCTATATAAATTCTATATATATATTCTATATATATTCTATATACATTCTATATACATTCGATATATATTCGATATATATTCGATATATATTCTCTCTATATTCTATATATATTCTATATTTATTCTATACATATTTTATATATTTTATATATGTTTTATATATATTATATATATTGTGTATATATACTATATATATTTTATATATACTTTATAAACAGTTAATATATAGCTTATATATATAGCCTATAGAATGAATAATTATAATTTATAAGTCTTAGACGTTTAGTATATATATATATATATATAGAAGGACGATAGGTTATAGAATGTCTAATCCTTACAAACACTTTATTTTATCTTATTTTCAAAAGGCTCTAAAAAGGTTCCTAACTTTATAACTATCAAATTAATTATATTGTTATTATTAGATCTAAAATCGCTTAAAAGACTACAGAGATACTCGATACTGAGTAAGAATATATTAATACAATCCCATAAAGTATATATATAAACTGTATCTTTCTCAATTTAACATATTTCTTCAAAGAAAGATCTCTATAGTTCTCCCTATCTATATAAATGTTTTTAATAACTTTAATAATAGATTATTTTATCTAAAATTCTTTTAAAAAGTTATGTAACTTCTAAATCCTTCTTTTTCAAATTTTCAATGATGATTACTAATTATATAAGTAAACATAATTATTAATTAAATAATATTGCTTTCACTTTTCATACTTACTATCTTAGTAATCAAAGATCCTTAAGTTTTGATATGAATTATTAGTCTTATTATATAACTATATAACTTACTTCTTCTTTTCCTTTCACTATAAATATTTATTAAATCATATATAATTTTCAAAAAAATTCTTTTTACTATTATACTGCTTATTTATATAGAAGTTTCAAAATATCTTCTCCTACTTATAAATATTCTCCTAAAGAAGCTCTTATTACTCTTAATATATCTTTTAATAATTTCAAGCTTATATAGGAAGTAATGAAAAATACTATTCTATTTATTATTAATATAATAATTAGCTATATAGTAATTAGTAATAAGATTTCTAATTGAAATAATAAGAATATAATTAATACTAAAGTAATTAATAATAAAGACTTTAAAGAACAGATACTTAATTGTTTTAAGGAAATTATGAGATATATCATATTTATCTCTAAACAATTTATTCTTACTTCTGAAAAGTAAAAGAAACTCATTATTACTCAAAGTTCTTTTATAATTAAAATTACTAAAACTCATACATCTAAAACTACTAAGGTAACTCTAACTTTATCTAATTATAAATATAAGTATATAAATTAGAAGAATTAAAACAAGCTTTATAATTCCTATCTTTATTACTTATCTTTTTTCATTAAGAAATATAATACATTTAAAATCTATTATTTAAATCTCTATTACTACTATAAATACTATCTAATTAATAATACCTATAAATTCAATATAGAATCGACTATTTATCTCTATATTAAAATCCTTACTATTTATAATGGTAAACTTTTATACTTATAATATATTTTTCTTATATAACTATCTAATTAACTTTCCTAACTTATATATTTCTAAATAATCCCTACTAAATACTAGGAGTTTTATAATATTATTATTACTATTTATACTCATCATATCAAAACTTACTTAATTCCCATACATATTCTCTATATTCTATTTATAGTTTCTTACAATTCTTATAATTCTTATTATCACTATAACTTCTTCAGATAATTCCTTTATAAATAATGTTAATAATATCAACTTTCTCCCTTTAACTAAAAGTCTAATTACTAATTAATATTATTTATTTAACCTTTACTTCTCATTCTACCTAAATAATCCTATTCCTAGTACCCTACTTAATTTGCTTCTTAATACTTGCAAGTAAATTACTTATTATAATAATATTTTAAAGTAATAATCTAATAATTCGATTTATTATTTTAAACCTTAACTCTAGAACATTAATCTTAATTTATAAGTCTTATATTTTTAAATATCCTTTTATTTATAAGCTTCAACTTTAAATTAAAAAATGCTTTATTCTCTTATATAATTAGATATAATAGTAATTCTATATAATTCATTACTTATTTATATTTTATACTAGTTCTACTTAAGAGAATTCAAATCATACCTCTTTATTTTTCTTAAAATTACTCATATAATTTCTCTGAAAGAACTCTTATTTATAACTTTAGTCTTATTACTTTTAAAACCTCTTGAATAACTATATTAATAAAGTCTTAATTAGACTATTTACTATTATTTATATTAGAGAAATATAAATAATTAATAATCTTTTTAAAGTATTCTTGATAGAGTTAATAATTATAAATATCTATATACTTTAGATAAATTTAAAATCTTATAAATTCTTTAGACATTAAACCTACTATCTAAGAATTATCATATTTAACTTTGATAATTATTAATCAGCTCTTATTAATAGGAAATCTTATTTTTTAAAACTTCTTATTAACACCTAGAATTATAGTAAGACTAATAAGTAATTCATAAATACTATTTCTTTGACTATTAAAAAGAGAAAAGTAATTTGACTTCTATAATTAATCTTCTAATTAGAAACTACTTTATAGCCTTGTAAAATTATTCTTTTCAAATATGTTTATTATAAAGCCTTAAAAGCTTTTCTAATTTTATATATAGTTTCTAAAGTTTATATCTAAAGAAACTATTAAGATATCTTCTGAACTCCTAAACTTTGAATTTTACTTAAGATATAAATATTAAGTTTTATAGATATAGTTAAATATCCAGTTTACTACTTCTTAACATTAAAGACTAGAATTTTAATTAAAATAGGCTTACTAACTAGCTATAAATACTATATTAAATCTTATTATAATGACGATATTTAATATTATACTTCTTTCTAATAGAAATTTATTTTATAATATAAAGTGTCTCTTTTATATAAGAAGAGTTCTAAGTATATTATAAGATATTAATTTCTTATTTTAAATTAATATCCTTTCAATAAGAATCAATAAGCGTTATCTATATATATAACTTATAAGAACTATAATT
Organism: Colletotrichum orbiculare MAFF 240422; assembly: GCA_000350065.2. Classification (NCBI taxonomy): domain Eukaryota; kingdom Fungi; phylum Ascomycota; class Sordariomycetes; order Glomerellales; family Glomerellaceae; genus Colletotrichum; species Colletotrichum orbiculare. The sequence continues at coordinate 1,762,034 of AMCV02000013.1, forward strand.
TTTAAATTACTTAACTATTTAAAGTTTTAATACTAAAGAATTGTTATAAGCTTTCCTTTTTTTGAAGTAATATTATAATTAGAAATTGTAAATAGTTCTTCTTCTAATATTCTTATATAGTTTTAAAAGAGTTAAAATATAACTATTAATATAGAAGAAGAAAAAGACTTCATCTTTCTATCAATAATAGTTCTTCTTAGAAATATAAGAGAACTATAATTTCCTAAAGTTTTATTTAAAGTATTACTATTATAATATAAAGAACTATTCAAGATTATAGAATACTTTTAGAAGTTTTAGAGTCCTACTCAATATCTTATATCTTAAAAGTATTTATATCTAGATTTCTTCATTAATCTTAATATAAATAAATATATTTACTATATTATATCATAAAGCCCTAAAATTAAAATATATCCTAATTATGATAAGTATTCAAAATAATACTTTATTAAGTATTACTATATAAGTATTATACTTGTTTTCAAATTACTAGTTTCTTCTTATAATTAGGCGAGTTCTTAATTTTATTAATTATATATATTTATTAAATCTTTAAGTATAGACTTAGTAATATCTAAAGACTATTTAGCCTCTTATAATTAACTTATTAATTTTGATTTTTAATTATAAAATCTAGTAGCCTTTTAAGTATGCACTTTTAATTTTCTAAGATTCCTAAGTCAATAAGTAAATATTTCAAAGGTTTATATCCTTCTTTATATATCTTAAATATTCTTCTTAACTTATAAATTACTAATAAGATATTAAGAAGAAAAGCAATCTTTCTTAATATATATCTTTAAGATATTATATTTTAGTAATTAGAATCTTTTTAAGAATATATAGAATTTCTCTGGGCTTTATTTAAAAATTTTCAAATTACTTAAACATATCAAATAGCTAAGTAAATAATTAGAATACTACTTGAATTTCTTTTTACTTACTTTAAATACCAATAGTCTTATTTTTACTTATTTTAAATTATCTATTTTAATAAAACTTATAAAATAACTCAGCTTTAAATATTTATTTAATAAAATAGCTGATCTTATATAAATTCTAAGATTTCTATACATTCCTATAACTTACTAAGAAGGTTACTTCAAAGAATATTTATAAAACAAATTTTATTATAGACAAAATCTATAGCTATCCTCCTTCTTGATATTCCTTTCTTTATACTTCTTTAAAAACTATTATAAAACTTATAGATTCTTAAGAAAGAAAAGAAATAAGTTAAGATTAAATCTTATATTAGAGGAAATAAATATCCCTTTGGTATTTTAAATACTTACTTATTTGATTTTGAATATAATTCAAAACTATTGAGTAACTTTATCTACTTCTTTATTAATGTTTTACCTTATCGATATAGTTTTTGACTATTTTATAAATCTAATTATTCTCTTTCGTATCTCTTTAAAGTTTATATATAATATCTTATATAAAGACTTTTTGAAATTAGTGTTAAAGAATTCTTTCTTATTAAATATTATATCTTTAGTTATAAAAAGATTTTTAAAGAAAGTTCTAAATCCTAAAGAAATTACTTAAAGTATAGCCTATTAGAAATCTTAATAAGACTTTTAATATAAACTGTTAATATTAGTTCTATTTTAACTAAACTCTATAAGATATTAAAAAAATCTAATATCTATTTAGTTTTAGATAAGAAAAATCTAAAATTAACATTCAAGTATTCTCATCTTTCTAAACATAGTGATAAAACTATTTAAATAATATCTTCTAGTCTTTTAAAACTAAAGAAATATAATGATATATATATATTTATATAACCACTTTAAGGTTTTTATCACAGAGATTTAATACTGGGCGTTGTGTAAGGCTACCTACTAGGTAGGAGGCTGAATACGTAACACACCATAACCACTTTAAGGACTTCAAACTATAAATTAAAAGATAGAAACATCTTAATAATTATAGACTTTATATATTTCTTTATTACTACTATCATTCTGTTTCTTTGTCTATTTTGAATTTAAATATTTAATATAAAATACTTAGATTTAATATCTCTCCTATAGATCTCTATTGAAATTACTTTATATTTTTGAATTTTATCATCTACTTCAATCTCTTTAACTATAGTCTTATATATTATTTTCAAAATATTCAAAAACTTTTTTAATAATTCTTATGACTTCCTTTATTCTTCTTAAATATAAACAGAAGTCCTATATTAAATGAATTACTTAATCTATAAAGATTACTATTAATATAGAATCCTTATAATTCTTATTATCATTATGAGAATTAATAATAGTTTTCTCTTTTGAATTAATATATTATACTACTTTTTTAAAGCTCTATATATTACTCTATATATCTTTCTTCTTATATATATACTACAGTCTATAGTTAAAACTATATAAAACTAGAACTTTAATCTTATTCTTCTCATGAATATTAATAATTAATTTATTATTTGAAAGTTAAAATATTCTAATCCTTTATATTAAAACTCTTAACATCTAACTATAAGATACCTTTATAAACAAATACTGTACTTATATTATTGTTAAGACTTAAGAGGCTTATTTCAAAATAGAAACCTTATAACTACTAATATTTTGAAAACAGCTTCTTCTAGAAAGTTATATTTAAATATATATTATCTACCTATAGTTTTAAAGTATAGAAATAAATCTTATTTACTCTTTTTATATAATTATTTCTTAAGCTTTAATCTTATTATAGACTTCTCTTATAAAACCTTTGAAATGAATTTAGATTACTTATAAGACTAAAGTATAATATTATACTATAAAGTTATAGTTTTATAAGCTTATAAAGACTTTCAATAATAATTACTATAATATTATACTTTTTAATAAGAATCTTCTAAATTCTAGCCTAAAGTAATTTTCTATAGGAAATCTTATAGGAGTTTAAAATAAAATCAGATTATAAAATATATATATTATTAATCGTAAGTCTAAAATTGTACAGCTTATTAAAATATAAAGTTCATCTAAAACTATTAAAGCTATATTTATTATACTATAAGAGTATTTATATAATTAAAAAGTTAAAATTAAGTCTACAATCTTCCTTATATATCTTATAGAATCTTTATTATATTTTATCATTCTATTTAAAGTATCTTAAGTTATTTAATTAGACTTTTAGGTTTAATATTAAATGTCTTTATAAATATAGAAATAAGGGTATTTTATCTAGGAAATCTTATAGCTAACGCTTCTAATGAATTTATTTTCCTTATTATTATCTACGTCTTACTTATAATATTTATTAATACTGACTTTATTAAAAATACCTCTCTTCTTCTAAATTCAACTATAATCTTAACTTCTTATAAGAAAAAGAAATCTCTTTATTATTTCTCTATTATCAATCTAATTATCTATCAAACTAAACATTCCTCTTATTAGTCTACCTTTTATTAAAATAATCATTTATTTTAAAATAAAAAGAAAAGTCAAGTTTATAATTTTCATAATGATAAAATTATTATCTTAAGTTTTTTTGAAAATAATAACTTAATATCAAAAGATCCGAAACTCTATTTAAATAAATAAAAGAATTATAATATACTCAATCAATATAATAGTAGACTTATACATATTTAAAAGTCTAATATTAAAATATTCATAAATAGTTTTCTCTTATTAAGGAATTTAAACTTCTATATTACTTTTAGAAATTAACTTCTTCCTTTGAAACTTTATAAGTATTACTTAATATTCTATAATTACTTCTACTTTTCTCTCTATCTTATTATAATTTATATAATTCTTAAGCTTAAATAGCTAGATATTAAGACTTCTTATTATATTATAAAAATATTTTAAGAAGTCTAGAAACATTATATTTTCAACTTATTCTTATATTACTTATATTCTTTTTATTTCTTTATAATTCTTTTTTAAAGAATATATTTAACTTATTTTTTCCTATAGAAAATTATATTGATGATTAAGAAGTATTTGAAAATTATAATTTCTCAAGCAATATCTTGCTTAATCAGGATAGTCTTAATATTCTCTTTAATTTTAAAAGTTATAATTTAGACCTAAAATAAGGCTTGTAATAATTATTAAACTCTTATAGAATAATTAGTATCTTAAGAATCTTTAATTTAATAATAGATTTTGTATATTCTTTATTAGATTCTTCTAAAAGAGCTTTATTATGAAACAAGAAATTTTTAAAATCTTAGAAATTATAAGAATAATATAAAAGTTTAATTGAATCAATTTAAAAAGCTCAATTCTTTAGATTATGTAAAGTAAATCTTTTGAGAAAAAGTAGACATTTGTCTTTAATGCCTTAGGAGATTTGTAATTTAAATAGCATTTTTATAATATATATAAGACTTTTTATTATTAAGTTAATTATATTATTATTATCAAATCTAAAATCGCTTAGAAGACTATAGAAGTATCAGATACTTAGTAGGAATATATTAATATAATCCTATAAGATATATATACAAAATATATTTCTCTCAATCTAATAATAACTTTAGTAGTTACTTTTCACTATATATAACAAGCTTTAGTTTTAATAAGACTTTCTCTATGTCAATTATGACTATAAAGCTTATTATGACTATAGGATTAAATATTGAGATCAGAAATATAATTATCTATAATAATAAGTAATTTTATTAATATTTCAATTAGTTATAAATTAGTAATAATATAAGTACTACTCTTAGGTAAAGTTTATAGTTAAATCTATATATAGAGTAAAGAGTTTAGATATTATTCTAAGTATAAAGTAAAAGTAACTAAATATTTAGTGGATATATTTTATATATTATATATACTATATATATCATAATATGTAGTATAAATACTAAAGACTTCTATACTTTTATTAACTCTAATAATTCTCTAGACTTTATTATTAACTTAAAAACTCTTCTTATAAAGTATAATTACTTATTAGTTAACTTTATATAATAGTGAATTTAAATTATATTTTACTTAATTATTAAATCTTTAATTTATTCAATTTAACTATTTATATTAATACAATCTAACTATTAAGATAAGGCTTTATAAGTAAGATATTAAGTAGAGTTATATTAATAATTATATTCCTTACTAATTTAATATGTATCTCTAATATCTAATTCCAACCCTACTATCCTAACGTATATTTTTCAACTAATCAGATTCCAGGAGACCTCCTCTTCATTTTAAACAAGTAGGACTAGTGCCCTATAGCAATAGTCAGGTCAGGTCAGTACCAATAGTCCGGTCAGGTCAGTACCAATAGTCAGGTCAGGTCAGTACCAATAGTCAGGTCAGGTGAACTAAGGACCCAATAGTCTGGTGAACTGTACCCTCAGTCGGTTCATTCATGAATCTCAATGTCTCACCTCTAACAACAGCTAGACATTATTATCTGGTGGGGCACCACCGCCAAGGCGCGCCTTCGTGTGAAGGCCTGAAGACCGGCGGGAACTATACTTCTGCCGAGGACAGGACAGTTGAGTCAACAACTAGCCGCAAGACAGAGTCGGAAAAGGCAGGAAGTAGTGCACGCCAGTATGCAAGTCTCTGAGTCCCGTCTCAATACCATGGCGAAGGTTGGTTTACTGTTGTTCGGGTGACAGTGACAGGCGAGCACCTTTGCATAACTGGAGTTCTCGGCAGCTCGATCAAAACCAAACTCGCCGAGACCGCATGCAGCTTCGTCGCAACTGTAAGGTTCAAGGCCCCAACAGAGGGTCCAGCCCAATGCCGGCCGACGAGACCTTTCACCCAGGCGAAGCTTCGAGTCTGGAAGGACTTTCGGCCCATGAACATGTCTCCCTCCACAGAAGTGTACTGCTCTCAAAGTGATCGTTGGCGACAATCATTGGGCAATGAAACCTAGCTCGTTTGTCGTTTTCGGACATCTGAGCTATAAGTAAATATCTCCATCTTCACCCGCAACCCACAATAGCCATGCCGTCTCGTATGCGCGCTCCAAATCTTTTACCCAACGCCTCGTGTCGAAAAGAGCACAGGTCCACCTACTCTCCCAGAGCAGCTTTCTGAGCGCTGCCAGTCGACCGCCCCCCTGGCCGTACCCGGCGGGGCCAATGTGGTATGACAATCCGTTGGCCAACGCAATGGCCATTGCTTCGTACTCTTCTTCGCTGCCGGCGATGAGATCCTCTAACGCTTGCGTCCCCTCATAGCTCTTGGGCATCGCTCCCTTGAGAATGGAAGCTGCCATACGAGAACACATCTTATACCGGTAGCGGGGTAGTGTCAAAAGGGGGGTACTGGACCACAAAATATCTGCCGCCGTGGTGTGGGCGTTGCATTCTGGGGTGTCGAGAAATAAATCACAGATGCGAGCTCGAGAGATGTGCTGACTCTTTGGCGCAACATCGGTGAATACAACTCGGCTAGCGACCTCTTCACCTGCCCACGCCTTGGCCGTTCTCCGCAAATTAGCCTCACCGAGATCGGGAAACCTCAAAAGCCAGAGAACGGCCCGGGGAACGTTGGAGAGAATGCGAAGCCATGTCCTGAAGGTTGTGGGATCAATCTTGGGGCTCAGTCAGCCATCTTCTGCCTTGCACTTTCGAACGATGGGGCCAGTGTGGTATTGACGGACCTTGTAAAGCTGGTTGAAATTTCCGAGAATGACAGTATCGTCGGGGAGATCGGGGAACAACTCTTTCCGCATCTTCCATCTGCGCAGCTGCTCACTTTCCCACGACACCTTGTGCTCCCCTGGGTCACTAGACTGCGCATGATCGCAACAGAAGGAAGTGTCGCGACAAAAAATGATGTTTTCCGAATATACCCAATCACCTGGCTCTTCTTCCGTCTTGTCGCGGAATACATCGACAAGGCTCGCGTTACTTCGCCATGACCGAAGGGTTTCGGGTGGTATGGCGGTGGTATCTGCCAGAAGATAGTCGCACCACTCGGCTCCCAGAGTGCCCGCAAAGCCCATGAACGACATTTGAATTGGAGCCGGTCTCGCAGCGAAAATCTCATTTCTCGCACCTCTGGTGTAGCCGTTCAGATTGATGAGAATATGTATCTGGTCCTGCACTATTTTCTCCACCAACTTCTCTGAACTCCAAGAACTAGCGTCCCTGAAGACCGGCGCTTCGCGTTCAATCTGGAGGCGATGTGCTGATTTGTCACTGGCAGTGGTGGCGTAGCAGAAGGCCTTAACACGGCTCGTATCATGAAATCCAAAAACCGATTGCATTCTGGAAGTAACCCGTCAGCAATCTGACGAGATACGAGATAGACAGAAAAAGGTTAACGCTTACAAGTGTGCAAGGGGGTGATTATTGAAATCGGAAGAGACATAACCAACGTTGAGATGTGGTGATGGAGGCGGCGGTGGCGGGTATACAGTGCTAGGTAGCCATGCTGACCGCAAGGTCGAGCACGAGATCCTGAAGGCGTTGCGTTGGGATATCATGCGAATGTGCTTGGCTGTCAAAGGGCACGTGAACGTGTGGAATGGTAAAACGGTTGGGGCCGTTGGCACTGTAAGGCTCGGCGGCAGGCGTGCTCGTTCGTAGTTGGCGTCCGATTTCTTCGTTCCTTGCACGTATTGGTCGTGGTACCACCTCCTCATGGCTACCCTCGTTGCCCGTTCGACCAGTCGTACCAGGCGTGACCCTTCCCAGGGCTTCTTGGACCACGCCCGTAGTTTTGATGCGTAGTCTGGAGCGGGTAGCAAGCCGGCATCATCCCAATGGAGCTGCGTGGCAAGAAATGTGATATCCTCATCTTGAAGAACACCCATGCCCCAGCTCGATGCATCTTCAAGCTGGCGTGTGACGATATCGACGACCTTCATCGTAAGACCGGAACTCAGCATCTGCTTCTTCGCATCCATCAGCATACCTTCTTCGTCAACATGCCAGCGGTCGGAATCGCCACCCTGAATCCACGCGCCACCACGGCCTCTCCAATCGCAGACCGAGTTCAAAGCCGTGAAAAGGCCGCACACAGCCTCGGCAAAGTCGGGGTTGGATTTAACAGCGCGCTTGTAGTATGTGATGGCATCACTAACTCGTCCGCGGTCTTTGACAGCGTTGGCAAGGTTTGTGAGAGCAATGTCGAAACTCCCATCGCACTGAACGGCCTGTTCATACATCTGAATTGCCAGATCAAGTTGGCCGATGTCTTTGAGGAGGCTGCCGAGATTTGTATGCAGGTGAACATGTTTTGGGTCCAGGGTTAGCCCATAGTTGTAATATGCCAAGGCAAGAGAAAGCCCGGTACCGGGCGTGATGCCGGGGATGGTGGGTTGCGATGTCCAAGTTCCTGTTGATACAGCAGCCGCGGGTTGTTGAACGCTGGCGAGAAGAATACCAACATTATTAGCCGTGGAGGGGCTCTCCTGCAGAGATAAGGAAAGGTAGTACAAAGCCAAGATGTCTCCCACTCCAGTTGGTTTTTCCACGAGTCCCACGGAAGGAGAGCCGGAGGACATGGAATCCTGGAAGATCTTCGCGAGTGACAGGAGAGAGTTGCTCGTTGTCTGCACAGCAGCTCGTTTCGGGCCACCATCTGGAACAAATTGCAACCCAGGGAGCTCACCGTTCCCCGCGAAGACCATTTTGGCGGTACATCGAGCCTTTTCAGGTGGTAGCAGTAGTGGGCCGCTTGACCTGGAGACATTCGTTGCCCCAGAGAGCACATGTTGAATCTGCTGAACGAGCGACCGAACACAAGTTGTCTGTCTACCAGTACTGATGAGAACTGCCTCTTCAAATGATTCAGATGCTCCAGCAATGTCTCTGAGGCTGTAGAGCATGGTTCCTTTGGCATGGACGAGCGCAAGAATTCGGCCATTTTCGCTGCCCGGAATAGTATACCCGCTCGAGCCAAAACCGAGCGCATTGCTGTAATCCTCGACAACGCTTTGAGCAACACCCCTTGTGTGTTGACCATGCGCTGTGGCAGACCTTGGCTGGTTCCGCGGATTTTTCAGCGCATTCTGCACGAACGATATGACTTCAACAGCATCGGGACTCTTCTTCTTGTACAGGAGTCCGACTAAGTGTTCGACGGCTTCCAAGTATTGCGGTCGAGTTTTGATGGCTTTGAGCCAGAATTCTTCGGCTTCACCTTGTCGGTTGAGACAGTAAAGTGTTGCCGCAAGATTCGACAGTGCTTCGACGTGACTGTAACCAAAACGTCAACGTCCAGGTTCCACGCCATCGCCCGTAGACTCAAGGCTACATCCCAGCACTGTGGAGGTGCACGTACCTTGCATCTAAGAAAATGATACGATTAAACCATTCTAGTGCTTCTTCAAACCGTTCAAGGCCATAGTGAAGACATCCCCCAATAAGGATTCCGTCGACCCATTTCCAGCCACTTCGTTCGCATAGTTGGCTCAGCACGTCCAGTGACCTTTTGGCGTTTCCGAGAGGTGAGCCCAGCACCAAGTGACCTGGTAAAGATGAGCAGCTAGGTGGCGAAACACTCTCTTTCAAGTCTACCGAGCCCACGGGCCAGTAGGTTGAATGAACAGGTTGGTTTCCATGAGTCTCCGTGGGTCCAAAGGTGAACATATCCGCACCTGCCTTGGATCGAGTATTTAACGCACTGCCTGCGAGTGAGTATGATGACGACGATGCCGCAACAGCCGGTTGTCTGGGCGGCTTCGGATAGACAACCATTCTAGAGGTGGTGCTTAACGCTGAGCCCGGTTTTGATTGCTGAGTCTTTCGTGTAAGATGAAGGAATGCGAGCAAGTCGACGTAGCTCCGATGTGCCTGAGCGAGTATATTCTCTCTGAAACCACAGACTGGCGGCGCATTAGCAACCGTGTCGTTCTGACTTGGCTCCAAATTCAAGGCCTCTAAGTCAAACTGTGCAGGCTGAAAGCTTGCGCCATAGGAATGGCGAATAAATGCTTCTGGCGGTGTGAAGTGAGCTGACGGGGGGGAAAACTGGCTGGGGACGTGAGCTAGTCGATGATCATACAAAAATGATGATGACACGTGGAAGGACGGCGGGTCGACGTAAGTTGGTTGTTGTTGTTTTTGTTGTCGTTGCACAGAGTGCCAGGGGTTTGCTGACTGGGCGATTTCTTGGTTTGACACCGCAGAAGAATGGCCAGCGAGAAATGATTCAGTATTCAGGCAACCCATCCCAAGAGTTGACGAGCGTCGGGTTGCCTGATCAACGGATCCCAATAGTGAAAGCAGGGGCTCGTCAGTAGCGTTCAACCCGAACTCGATGGGGCTAATGGTATGATACCCAGAATGTGGGTTGCCGGCCAAGGGTTGATGTGGGATTTCATGACCTGGAGTCCAAGGCTGATATGTCGGAGAGGCGCCGTTCAGAATATCAACAGGTCGATGGTACCCGACCTGAACAGGGCTGCATGTTTGCGTGGGAGGAGCGATTCTATTGTATTGGCGGCTTTGGTCGGTAACCGGATGGATACGATTCGCTGCAAGGTGCCCCGGCGCTGCATGAAGCATCATTTGCTTCAACGGCGGACGCCCTGAGGCAAGGTGAGCTGCAGATCCATCATACCCAGCATGGAGTATACCGTTTGGAGTCTTGCGCCGGAGCTGGCATTCGGCTTGATCAAAGATCTGGGGTGGCCTCGCGGAATTCGGCATAGTTCGACGGCCCAGAAGATGAGGCTGCGTAGGTTCGGAGGAGGTACGAATGGGGAAGGATCTGGGAGTCTTGCCGCTGTCGAGGTGAGAGCCGACCGAATGTGCCGCTACCGAAGGAAACTGGTGGTCGAAGGTGTAGGTATGCGGAAATTGGAAGGATTGGTTGTTCTGTTGATATAGGTATTGGAGCTGAGCGGCATCATGGTGATAATAATGCTGCTGCTGCTGCTCCTCCTCCTCCTCCTCCTCCTCCTCCTCGTGCTCCCGCTCCTGCTTCCGCTGCTGCTTGTAGTGATACTGCTGCTGCGACTGCTGCGGCTGATGATGATGCTGACGATGATTATGGTGTTGCTGCTGTCGCTGCTGAATGTGGGAAATTGTATCGAGGTATGGCCGCTGTTGCACCATGTGGTGCATTTGGACTAGGGGTAACATGGGATATCTGGATGGGAACAGGAAAATGCACCCTCAACAATGAATGAAACAGGATATCATGAGGCAGAGGCTATGCAAAAGAGCCCCTCAATGCCAGAACTCGAGAAAGTGTTGTCATTGCCTACTGAATAACGCATGACTGACGGGCCCGCTTACAGGCATCGCATCTGGGCTGGGTTGCCTAAGGTCGAGGCAATGGCAGTGGAATGTGGCGAGCCAATGCCAGGCACCAGGGCCGCCAGCGACTCCGGCCTGGGTCAAAGAAGACGACGCCGGGAAATTTCTAGACGATATAGAGAAACGAGTCGAGCTGGTTGTTGCTCGAAGTTTAGTCACAGTCCGCACACCGGCGTCACGGCGGCGCTGGATAGGGCGGACTCGGGCGGCGAGTCAATGAAGGGCGGCTTGCAGGAACGACGCTTCAGCCAGGGCACCTGGGTGGTGGCGAAGATTACGGTATCTGGGCTAAAGCCGTTTGTCGTTGCCGAAAATGGATAAAATGGCGAAAGCGACGGCGACGAAGTCGATTCCAAGGTCGGCGGCAGACGCGGATGAGTCGAGGCGAGATGCGAGAGGACGTGGTTGAAGGCGGGCTAATTAGTTGAGAGTAATGCAAAACAGTATGGCAAGGAGTAATGGAGGGTAGGTAAGCAGGTGAGGTGGGCGCTAGCGCAAAAACGTGAATCCCACTCACTTTTCGTGCAACGGCACGCGGTTTGCACAAAAAAGCGCACACTATAACGACAGCGCCGCGAGCATCGCCACCAAAATCGATCGTCCTTGTATGTAAGGTGTGAGCTTTTTTGTGCAAACCTCGCGAACGGCTTAGGGAATCTCAGTCCACCATTTGGCACTATGGTTCCCAGAAAGCAGCACGCGGAGCTGCTGAGCCGCTGGCTAGCGCGACTGCATCATATTGGCAGAGGGCCAGGTGATTCTTCTTAAGGTAACTACCTAAGCTAAAGCAAGCAGTGTCGGAGGTTTCCTGCTTCTAGTCGTGTTCGTTTTTTCTGATCAGTCGACTTTGTTGTCCGAATCGACATTACTGCAAGTACTCCGTAGCTGATATGCCCCGTCTGAAGACGTAAGATTGCTGTTCGGGGACACGACTATCGCCCAGAATTGTGAGGCTGAGCTTCGACAATAAACATAACCTGGGGTACGTGGTCACATATTCTACCATCTGCCCGGGCCTGGTAGGGGAACCCCAACCTTAAGATGGTAGATTACAACAGCTGAGGGTTTACGAACATTGGTAGGATAGGACACTTGCCACGTCATCGAGAGCGGTATCTAAGGAGCGAGGGAGGTGAGGGCGTCTGGCTTTTCGTGACTTAAGTAACATCCACGACCTGGACGGACACACATTTCAGACGATCAAGTGCGGCGCTGGCCATGATCACAGTGGCGTGGGTAACCAGGTGCTTCAGTGGATGGCCGTTACCCACCAAGTTCGGCAGGCACGCTCCATCCCCAGGATCAAACCGGTCTGTCAGCCAAAACTTCCACCGTAGAGAACGAGTGGTAAGTTTGTTTCCGGAGCACAACACGATCTTCCTGGATGAGAGGATGAAAACAGGCCACGACTAGAGGCAAATCTCGGAGAGCAGTCAACAAAGCTTTGCCGTAGGCCTTTGAGTGCGAGGAGGTGAGCCAGCGAAACCTGTGAGATCACGACGAAGGCATAGGCGAGAAAATTCTGTTAAGCTGTTCATTGAGATCATTTGGCGAATTTCTTGATTGCCAGGGTTGCCGCAGTTTACGGCATCCCCTATGTGCAGAACCATTCCTAAACTCCAGAAGTCATGCGAGGTAACCATCAAGCTTTGACTTCATTTACTCTTCGGGAACTGGGGAAATGTCAGTGCCCTGCGGCTGCGTGTGAGGCTCTGGCGATAGTTGCACGTACTGTCAATTTCACCAGCGTCAATAGCTTCGATAATCGCCTGAGGGGGCTTCCCGTCAACCTGGCAGCCGACGCTGTATGCTGTGCCCAAAATCTCCTTAACGGTACCAGCCAGAGTCTTAGAGAATGACTTGAAGCGCATGGTACGTGCAATTTCGATAATCTCGTCAAGCGCAACAGACTTGTTGTGCTTGATGTTCTTCTCCTTCTTACGGTCGCGAGGGGGCTCCTTGAGCGCGCGAATGATGAGGGAGGACGCGGTGGGGACAACCGAGACGGCGGCTTGGCGGTTTTGAATCGTGAGCTTGACAGTCACGCGGAGACCTTTCTGTGAAACTCTTTATAAGCAACACCCCCACGGAAGCCAGCGCGCGGGCGGAACGTGAGCTTCATGACATACCCAGTCGCCTGTAGCCTTCGCGATATCTTCACCAACCTTCTTGGGAGACAGACCGAGGGGACCGATCTTTGGAGCCAGAGCCGATGAAGCGCCAACTTCACCTCCGGTGGCACGGAGATGGCTACAAGAACGTCGGTCAGCAAGCTCGTGTAATGAACAAAATGTGCTACTCGAACTTCAATCGCCAACTCAACCTCGTTCTTTTCTCGGCTTCGTCCTTGTATTTAACATAGAGGGTCGCGTCGTCGAACGAGATCGACTGGGAGTTGAAATGGGGCCAAACCTACATGACCTTCACCTCATTGGGATCTAACTTGGGAGCTGCGAGAAGACCGAATCAGCTGCTTCGTCTTTAATCGCGTCTATGGCGAAGGGAGAGATTTGGGGAGGGACGTACGCATTTTGGCAGCTCGAGTCGAGGTCTGGTGCTAAGGGATTGGTGACAGGTTGAAGAATGTGCGGATGAAGTTTGACAAGTAAATTCGCAGAAGTGTGCGCCGTAGCTCGGCAGCCCTAGCGGTCAATTGGAGATGGACTTGTGGCTAAGCCACACACTTGGGTGTGGCTAAGACGCATAAGACTGGCCGACGTTTTTACGTGACAAATGTGGGGCGTTCAGCAAGGACATCACGTGGCTGCTTAGCAATTAGGTCTCCAATATACAGGGAGGTCATACGACTTGCCGCTAAAACCCGGATATGGGAGCGCTAGGTGTCAGGAATAACACGCTCGAGAGGCAAAGTTTACACTAGCTAAACCTCAGGCGCCGGCGCCGTCTCCACAGGACTCGCCTTATTTAAACTATATAAAATAAAGCTTTATATAGTATATATAGCTATATTTAGTTATATATAGTATATATGTTGGTTTATCTGAAGGGTAATGCATGCTGTATATAATCTTACTATATGAGTATAAAGTAATATTCTAGTTATTTATTATGATTATTCCTATATTATATAATATCAAGTGCTATATAAAGCTTGAGATCTATAATATAGTAGTTACTTACTAATTAGCATATAATTAGCTATAGCTAGCACTAGATACCTAATACTTATTATTAAGAGGTATAGAAAGTATATTACTATATATATAATAATATATATAGTTACTATATATCTTATAGTATAGTATAACTAATATTAGCAGCTTTTCTTTTTATTATATATTCTAATACCTATCTATTTATATAAAAAACAGTACTCTTAGTAATCTATATCCTTTTATTTTAATAATATTTAAATACTTATTTATTTATTCTATTTGATTTTTCTATCTTTCTATTTAAATAGTTATATAATTTAAATTAATAAATCTCTTAAAAGTATAGTTTAATATACTTTTTATAAAAGTATTAGTAGTAGTATTATTTCTATTAATCTATTATACTTTATAGAATTTATAATATTTATATAACTACTTTAATATTATAATCTTAATTATGAGGCGTTTTTCTTTAGTAATACTAAGTTTTATAAAGTACTTATAGAATAAGTATAAATTAATATATATAATAATAAGGATTTAAAGGAGTTTTTAATACTAGAAGATCTTCTTAAGTAATATAACTATAATATAAGTAAAGTTTATATTAATTATTATAATATAAATCTCTAAAATAAGTATATTTTTAATAATCCTTTTATTTTTAATAGAAGAATAATATATAAAATTACTATAGAAGTTAAACTAGTTATTATTAGTAGTAGTCTTTTAGTTTAAGATTATTATAAATCTTAGTTAAAATAAAAAAGTAGTATTATTAATAAATAAACTATTAATAAAAATATAAAAGAATATTTTAGAGAAATTAAATAGTATGAAGTTAATACTATAGTTAAAGTATTCAATTTGCTACTTAAGATATTTATTAAGTATAATAGTATTATTATTTGAAAGTTATTATTCTTATATTATATAGGAGAAGTTGAATAATACTTCAAGTTAGTATATTGAGGTAAGGTATATCTTATATATATATTATTTAATATATACTTTTTTCAATACTTTAAGTATTATATATATATATTAATAAAAACAAGCTTTTATCCTTAGTACCTTTAATATAAATAGAAAGTATTACTATTAAATAATAAGATACTTCTATTAAATACTAATAGTACTATTTTAAGATGACTATTTTAGGTTTAACTTTAAATAAGGTTTTTTAAAATTCTTTATTCTAATAGTATGAGAAAGTAGTATTTAAGAAGCTAAAATTATTATTAATTTGTATATTTATAAAACTAAAAGTAATATTTTTAAAGCATAAGATGAAGACGTATAAGTTATATATTAATATTTCTATTTATAATTATTCTTTATAATACTTAAGATAAGTTACTAATTAGTAAGTATTAGTTTTAATAAAGCTATAAAGTAATTTAATAATAATTATAATAAAGCTAGAAAAGTATTAATTCTTAAAATATAAGAGTAGTTTAATTACAATATACTTTATAAGTTCTATTTTAATTTAAATATAAGTTTATAGAATATTATAGAATTAGATTATTATATTAATATATAAGAAGAAAGCTAGAATTATAGTTAAAATTAACTACTAGCTACTTTGTTAAATTATTAATAATTTTATTAATATTTCAAACTAACTATTATTTCTAAAGCTTTAGATTATAAGTTTCAACTTCTTATATATCTTATTAATATCTTTATTCTTAATTTTATTAATAATATAAAACTTAAAATACTTATAATTTTTATAGAAGATAGAATTATATTAGATAATCTTAATAATGCTATTAGTAATCATACTTTTAACTTCTTTTTTAATTAATTCTTCAAATAGTAATCTAAATAATATCATAATATTTTTTATAGAAGTTAAATAATAGTATTATATTAAATCATTCTTTAGCTATAGAATATATTATAAATTAAAGTTTTTAATTAATATCTAGAGAAGTAAGTCATTTTTATAAGTTAGAAAATTTAGAATTAGTTAGATCTAATATATTTAAAGTTAAAATAGTATATTACTAATTATTTAAATAAAAGGGGGATTATTATTATTAATAGTAGTAGTATTACTATTATTTATAACAATAGTAACTTATAATATTTATTAATTATTTTAAAGTTCTATAAGGATAACTATAGATAAAATTAGAGTATTATTATAAAAGTATATATTTCTATATAATATTAGATTTCTTATTATAATAATATTAGTTTTTATAGATTTCTTATAAATACCTTTAGATATTAATATTTTAAGAGGTATTAGTATTTTAAAAATATAATTTAATAAGATCTTTTAATTCTTACTTTTAAAGTATAATTTTATAACTATAGATTGAAATTCTTACGAAGTATAAGAAAGTTTGAGAATATATATCTTATTATATATAGTAAAGAAGTAGTATAAGTTTTA
>AMCV02000013.1:1778876-1806374 GCA_000350065.2 Colletotrichum orbiculare MAFF 240422
CTAAAGTAATATTAATAGTATATTTAATATATTTATAATAGATCTCTTTAGTAACTTTATATATAGTATAGATTTAAGTAATAAAATCTAGAAAGAAAGCTAAAATTTCTATAAAATAGGAATGAATTCTAAAAATAAGTAGAGTAAATATAAAGTTATTTAGTTTAATAGTATTATTAATTACTTTATATACTACTTAAAGGAATAATTTTTAAATAGTGATAAGTATCTTATTATAATAAATCTTATATATATAATAGAAGAATATATAATATTACTTAATCTTATTAATACTATTATATATTTTAATAAGAATAATATAAACTATTAATCTTATAATTTTTACTTCTAATCTAAAGTCTTCAGATTGAAATATTATACTTATATTAATAGTAATAAGATTGGAAAAACCCTAGTATATATTAATTTAATATATCTTAAAAGCTTCTTATATTACTTTTATTAGGATATTTAGTAAAAATCAAGTAATATTTAACATTATTATAATATTAATAATATAAAGTATAAAATAGCTGTTGATATAGATAATATTGATAATAATCTTAAAGTTAAAGTTAATATTACTATAAATAGTAAAGTAAAAGTATAATAAAATTATACTATATATTTAGTACTAGTAATGGTACTTTTTAAGTGTTTTGAAAATATATTATTTAATTAGATATTCTATTTTATTAAGAATATTATAGAAATATATAATAACTAGGTATTTAAAATAATAGTAGAATTTCTATATTTCTATTTCTATAAGATACATAGAAGTAATCATTTTCTCCTTATTATAAAGTATCTATAGGTGCTCTTATTTTTAAGTATTTAGTATAACTTCCTTACTTTAGTAGAAGTAATTATAAATATTATTAAATATAATATTATAGTAATTTATATTTATAAAGTAGAATGAGAAAGAAGTATTATATAGTATTATATAAAATATAATAATACTAAGAAGTATAAAGATGTTAATTATTCTAAATATAGTAATTAGAGAGATTCTATTAAAATATATTATTACTAGTTTAGTTTATAGAAATATTAGGATTATAGAAGGATTCATAGCTAATTTAAATATAATAAACTAGGAATACCTAGTAGTGGAAAAACTAGTAGTATTAAAATTAAAAAAGATATTTTAAAGAATAGTATTTAAAAAATAGCTTTTAGATATAAATATAGATATAAGAGTTATAATACTATTTTTTCTAGTAGTTTTACTACTAGAAGTATTACTTTAAATAAAAGTATAGAATATTACTTAATTTTAAAAGATCCTTATAATTCTATTTCTATTAAAAGTAATAGGGTTTTTACTAATAAATAATGTTAGAAACTATTCTAAAAGAATAATAGTTTTATCTTTAAAATTATATTATACTTAGTATTATATAATAGTATTATTAAGTTTATAATCTTAAGGGAAGTCTTTAAAGTTATTATTTAAACTATTAATAGTTTTATAATCTATAAAGAAGGCTTAATATACTATTATAAAATACACTTTAAGATTAGTATTTGACTTATATTAACTAAAAGATGTATACTTCTTTTTAAAAGTATATCTTATAAATTAATAATCTTTTTTACTATATATATATAATACTTCTTATTTAAATAATTATATATAGTTAGATAGAAAAAATAAGTATTATTTAGAATAAGTAGTTATAAATTCTATAAGATAGTATAAATAGAATATTAAATACTTTATAGTATATTATTTTAAAGATATTCTTAAAGGGAGTTATATATATAATTACCTTAAAATTAATTATTAACTTACTTCTAATTATTATTTCTACTATTCTAAAGATATTGCAACTTTTAAATTAATATAATATTACTTATAGTTAATTTTTACTAGTTATAAAGACTTTAAAATATTACTATAAAGTTAAAGAGGGCTAATTAGTATTTAGATATATTATAACATATACTTATAAGTTAGAAGTAGAATATTATATTTATATAGAAGTTTAAAAAGAAGGCTTTCTAAATATAAGTAAGTTTAAATATAAAGGTTTTAAAAGCTTTGTTTTATTCTTTTTAAAATTCTTAGTTATAATATTTGAAAAAGTAGTATTTTACTAATTAGAAAAGTATAACTATTAATATTTATTATTTTTAAAGTAATTCTTAATATAGTAAATTATCTATTTGAATTGTAAGTTAAAACTAGAGTTATTTAAATATTTAAAGTAATACTTAAGGGTTTAATCTTTTAATATAATTAAAATTAGACTAGCTTATATATAATATAAAATACTAAGCTTAAGGTAGTAATTGCAAAAGATATAGATCTTAGTTTTAAATATATTATATAAACTTCTATTATACTTTATATTCTTATTATATAGTTTTATAAAGTTTGAAGTATATTTAGCTAAAGTATTATTAAAAAGAATAGTAGAAGTAAAATATAAGATATACTTATAATATTTCTCTTAATATTAAAGAAGCTTTAAAATAGTTAAATATAAGATTAATAAGGCTAATTATTATAATAAAGGTTTCTTATCTTATACTATAGAAGAAGAGCTGATAGCTTACTTTCTACTTCAACTATTAGTAGATATATTACCCCTCGAAGTATAACTTTAGCTCTTCTATCCTCCTACTAATTGCTATAACTAGCCCCTAGTTAATCTAGAGCTAAACTTTTTACAACTATAGCTAGTATACTTACCCTATATTAACTTTTTTATAGATAATAAATAACTAATAACTCCTTTTGTAACAACCTTATGCTTTTACGCCTTTATAGCTATCAATAGATAATTCGAATATCTCAAGATATTTAATTACTACTAATTATAAGTATTCTATTTATATATTAAGTCCTACCTACTCTTAAGATAAGACTTTATACTACTAATATGTAAGTTCTCTACTATTAATATAAGCTAACTTATAATCTCTATATAAGTATAATAAAACTCAGCTTATTCTTATTAGTAAATAATCTTAATATATTAATTATCTTTAATTGGTTATATTGAAGGTCTTTGATCTATTTAAAGTCATATAACTCTCGGGACCCTTTAAAGGAAGCTACACCTAGTAGTCAGCTCTTACTTCATTTATCCTATAGATACTACTAGTTCTAAGGAATTATTTAAATAGAGGAAACCTTAAGTAGTAATAATATAGTTAGTTAATATAATTACTAATAAATACGGGAAGTATATTATAAAAGGAAAGTATAGGCCTATATCTATTATAATTACTTCTTTAAAAGATTATAATTATATAATACTAATACTAACTAGTTAGTAATACCTATTACTAGCTATTAATAATTACTAGTTATTATAATAGCTATTAGTAAGAGCTAATAGCTAGTAGTAGTTACTATATTTAGTTTATATAATTAGAAAGTATAACTACTAGTTATAATTACTTGCCGCAGGATTCGAACTTACTACTCTTACCATAAAAAAGTAAAAGCCAGCTAGATATTAAACTACTATATTAAGCGGGTCTTAATATATTAATTAAGTATAATTAATATATAAATAATACTTATATAGATATAAATACTTCTAGTATAGTTTGATAGCTTTTAAAATCCCTATAATTATATTATTATAATATTCTAAAGTATCTAATAATTAATATTCTAGTAGTATATTAATAGTATATTATATATTTAGCCCCCTACTTAGTGGGTAGTCTTATATAACACCTAGTATTAAATTTCTATAATACAAAAAACCTAGTAATGTATTATAACCTATATATATCTCTATAAGTAAATATAGTAAAAAAGACCTAATAGTATAGTATTTAGTTTAAACCTAGCTTTGATCTAGAAATTAGTATAAGCTGTATGATAGTTTCTATAGTAGTAGATTTAAAGTATTAAACTTATTATAATAGTACTTATAATATTAACTCATACTAACTAGCTACTAATAATACTACTAATATATTTTAATAATACCAGCCTTATAGATAAAAGAGAATAATAGAAGACTAGCTTTCTCTTCATCTTATAATAATACTACTACTAATATTAATAATAACAATAATAAGAATACTATTACTATACTTAACCCTTATAACCTTAATATGAATATTAATCTTATTAAAATTATTAATAATTATAAAGACTATAGCTACTTTTATAAAGGTCTAAATAAGTTAGTATTATATAAAGGCGACTTTACTGCCTTTTTTAGCTTTCTTAAAATAGTTATAGCTAAGTTTAGCTATGAAATATTGCTAGTAGATAAAGCTATTAGTATAATTAAGAAGTATAAAATTAAAAGAATAAAAAAGAATCTAGCGTTTAAAAGTAGGATATTTAATCATAACTCTAAATACTTCAAATATATATTAGAAGTAGTTTATTAAGTACTACTTCGTTCTAAAAAGATATATATATTAAAATCTATAGTAATTATTAGCTAATAGTTAGGAAGGCTAAGATAATTTAAAGTTAGAGATGTTATACTATTATATACTGTCGATATAATGTTGTTATAATGTGAAGACTTAAAGTAACTATAGCTATAGTAGTTAATATAAGGTAGGTTGGGGCATGGGTCCTAGCTGGGTGCTAAATATTCTCTATATGAAGCAAAAGGCTTATAATAGTATATTAATATTAAAGTATTATCTAATTAACACCTAGTTTCTAAAAATTCTAATTTAATATAATAACTTATAGGATAATTAGATAATTATTTTTTAAATATCTATAGGATATTTATTAATTATACCTTTTGGGATGATTTTATTAAAGTTTAATCTGATGAATTAATAGTTTTAATTATAGGGATTATAAGTGAATTTTATTATATTAATCTTATACTTATCTTCTTATAAGTAGTTATATAGATTTTAAAGGGATTTTAAATCTATTATAAAAGATATAGAAGAACAATAAGTTATAAAATACCTAGTTCTTATAAATATTCTATTCTATCTTATTTTTAGGAAGTTTAAAAAGATTTTCAATTTTATAATTTTAATAGTTATTTTAAATTATATATATCAAGCTTTAGTTTTAATGAGGTTCTTCCTAATTATTATTATAAGGTCTTCTATTACTATAAAGTTGAATATTAGAATTAGGAGTATAATTATCTATAATAATAAGTAATTTCATTATTATTTTAACTAATTATAAACTAGTATTAGTATAATTACTATTATTAGGTAAAATTGATAGTTAAATCTATACATAGGGTGAAGAGCTTAGATATTATTCTAGGTATAGAGTAAAAATAATTAAATCTTATACTATAGATATATATACTATTTAAATTAACTATAAGTATTTCCTCTCAACTTCTTATTATAAAAATATTATTAGTATTATATATTTAACTTTAAGTTAAATATTATAGAAGAGTAGAATAAAATCTAATTCTTCTAATATGAGGTTATCAATTTATTTAGAATGCTTTTTAAGGTAATTCCTAAGGCTAATGTAGTATTTTAGAACTTTTTAAAGTTTCTTATAAGTCTATATAATAAACTCTTATTATTAAAATAATTATTATAATATTATAAAAGTTTAATTACTATCTATATCAACTTTAAGACTATATACTATGAAGTAGTCTTTAAAATAGCATATTATAAAAATACTAATAAGTTATTAAGTTGTTAGAAGTTAATCCTTGAAGTCACCTTTAAATATTTAAAAGGATTTTGACCTATAGAGTTTTATATATATATAGAAAGCTATTTAGTATATTATATAAGTAGAGACTTTTATAGAGTTTTTATTTATGATATTCTTAAAGTTAAGATTAAGGATTTAATTAAAAAGTATTAGATTGAAGTATTAGTAGAATTCTATAAGAACAAAGATACCTAAAAGTATTATTATTTTATTGTAAAAGGATATTTAGAGTAAATATCTTATTTATAGAAGTTAATTTAAATATGATTATAAAAATAGGAAATATTAAAATAGATTTTAAGAGGTTATATAGGTTTCTTAAAGGGTTAAGACTAAAGATATTATAAATCTCTAGTATTAAAACTCTAGTAATAATTTAAAGAGGGTTATTATATTTATTGAAAATATTCTTATAAATAAAAACTAAAAGTAGTTATTAGCTTTCTAATAGTAGTTATTAAAGAGTATTTTATTTTAAAATGAAATTAAGTATAGTTATTAATATTATAATAATAACTATTTATAAGGAGTTGGTATATAATTTAGAAGCTTCTAGTAAGGTCCTAAAGTAGAAAGGTTTTAAAACATCTAAATAATAAATCTTATAATTCTATATCTAATATAGACTTTAGATATAGGGTTTTATCATTACTTCTTCTATTATAATAAGCCTTATTAATCTATAGTATAATAATATAATAGAAGGATTAACTACTGATTAATATTAGTTTATCTAGAGGGTAATATAAATTATATATAATCTTACTATATAGGTATAGAGTAGTATTCTAATTATTTATTATTATTATTCTTATATTATATAATAGAAAGCGTTATATAAAGCTCTAGATCTATAGTATAATAATTACTTACTAAGTATTATACAATTAGTTATAACTAGTACTAGATATCTAGTACTTATTACTAAGAGGTATAGAGAGTATACTACTATATATATAGTAGTATATATAGTTACTATATGCCCTATAGCATAATATAACTAACAATATATTAGATTTTACCCCCTAATTATAGGAAATAATTAAGAGTCTTATAATACTAAAGAACTATTCATTAGAACAGATAGATAGATAGGTAAATCAATAGTTAGGTTATTACTATAGATAACCGTGAAATCAGGAGAAATATAATATAATAAAAGTAGTTTTTTCAATATGAGGACTTATTCAAAATATTTATAATAGAAATAGTTAAATAGAAGGGGAACTAGTTATTTAATTAATAGTATGAGTAACTATTTCTAATTATTATTTATAGAAATATTAAAGTTATTATATAGAAGGTTTATTTTAGAATTCTAGTCGTACTACTAGAGTTCTAGCTATAGCTATAATATATAAGCTACTATAGTTATAATATATAAAGTATTATAATTATAATATACATATCTTAGTATAATATATAGACTACTATAGTTATAATATATAGTATATTATAATTATAGTATATAAATTAAAGTATAATATATACTATAGTATAGTTACAGCATATTAGCTACTATAGCTCTAATATATAAAGTATTATAACTATAGTATATATAGCTTGAACTACTTCTAGTATTCTATAAAAAAGTAAACCTCTATACTTTTATTTTATTTATTTAAAAACTACTAGGGGTAAAAAGGTAAGATAAGTATATATTTATAGAGTGATTTTTATGTGGTTTATTTATATAGAAATATTATATAACTTCTTATTATTCCTATTAGAATAATAGAAATAGAAGTTCTTTATATACTAGAGTAAATCTAATACCCCCCTATAAAGTATAATTTATTAATATATAGCTTATTTATAGAAAAACTTATAAAACTTAATAAAAAGTAAAAAGAGAAGAATTATATAAAGTTATAAAATTTAAAATTATGAAAGATAAAAAAGGAAAGATTTTTAAGATATTCTTTCTTGAAATTTAAATAAAATTCGTTTACATTTCACTAAGTTTAAAAGTTTAATTAAAATATTAGCTATATTATCTTCTATATTTATATGATATATAAAGATATTTTTATTTCTAATAAAACTTCTTATAAAGTGATATCTTATATTTATAGACTTTGTTTTTTTATAATATTTAGGATTTTTAACTAGCTTTTGTACTATTAAATTAATTCATACAAACCTTAGATTTTTCAACTTTCGATAATCCCAGTTTTAAATTTATATAGTTATAATTATAATATAAATAAGTTGCTTCTTTATAAACGTCTAATAGAATTATAGATTTAGCTTTATAAATAGATAAAACTATTATTCTTTATTTTAATAATAGAATAACTTATAATATTACTATTTCTTCTTAAATAGAAAATATAAAAAGAAGTAGATTTTCTATTATTTAAATTTCTTATTTATTTTGAATTAGTATATCCTATAATATTCTTAATAGAAGATATATTTTTATAGTTATAAATAAATCTATATTCTTTGTTATTATTTAAATAATTTTACATATAGTTAAAAATCAAAAAATAATCTTTATCTAAATTATAAGTAAATTGAGAATAAGTTATGATTATTAAAGTGATATTAGGTTTTACCTTTAGAGCTGAATATAATAAAGCTTTTATTTCTTTTTGAAATTTTCAAATATCTTCTTTTAAAGCTTTTTTATTATTTTTAAATAATTTTAAATTATTATTTATAGGAGTTTTAAATTTATAAATAGTTTCTTTTTTATATTTTTTAATAATCTTCTTAGTATATTTATTCTAATGAATAGTAACTATTTTTTCCTTTTATTTTATAGATAAATTATAATTGAAAAAAATAGAAGGTTCTTTTAAGTTCTATATTTTTATTTTTTATTTTCAAGAGTTATAAGTATAATTAGCTATTTTTGAATTATTTATAGCTAGTAATATATCATTAATATAGTAAGTTAAAATAGCTATGTAAGGGCTTTTATTTAAAATAAAAACTACTTTATTATAAGGAGAAATAATAAATCCTATTAAATAAAGAATATATTTTAAATAATTATATTAAAATTGAGGACTTTGTTTCAAACTATATAATGCTTTATTTAATAAATGAATAAAAGTATAATCTTTATTATTTTTATAAGTATTCATATTTATATTTAGATTAAATTCTAAAGAATCTTTTTTTATATTAGAATGAAATCTAATTAGTAGATTAATATATATAGGTTTATTAATATTAGTATGAATAAATACTATAGTAATATTATATTATATTAAAATCTATCCTAGATAAATAGAAAGAATTATTATATATTTCTAGGTTTTAGGCCTATAAGTAGTACTAAAGGTTTCTAAATAATTAATATTTAAATATTAACTATAGTTTTAAGCTATCTATTTAGCCTTATATATAGTTTCTTTAGTTATATTACTTACTTTTAATTTATAAACCTACTTACTATTTATAATATTAATATCTTTAATATTAATAGTTGATATAGGTATTATTTTCTAACTATTTATAGATTTTATTTATTCTATTTCTTTTATTATAGCTAAAATCCAGTTTCTATATTTAGGAGATTTAAATACTTAAATATAAGAAGTAGGTTCTTCTATTTTATTTACTAATAAAGTATAAGAAGTTTGATTATCTTTATTAGTATTTTTATATAATTTTATATAACTATTTGAACTAAGATAGTTTAAAATAGTAAAATAGGTGCTTTCTTTATAAGTTTTTTAGTCTTTTTTAGCTTTATCTAATATAATAGGTAAATTGATATATACATTGGATTTTCTCTAAATATTATTATTATTTTCTATATTTAATTCTAATATTTTATTTTTAATTATTTCAATATTTGAATTCTCTCCTACAATTATTCTAATTATTTCTTTAATTTTAGTAGTTGGATTCATTAAAGAATTATTATTACTATTATTATTAATTGATCTTTATTAGAAATAGATTTATCTAGATTTAAAATAAGATTATTATTAAACTCATTAGACGTATAATTATTAGAATTCTTTTCTAAATTAATAGATAAAGGTAACTCTTTTCCTAAAGTATAAAAAGTATTTCCAAGGATTTTTATATTCTTAGACTATATAGTTCTCCTTTTATTAAAATCCCAAATTTTATAAGTATTATTTCTATAAGCTATAAGAGCTTCTTTATAAACTTTTATATCTAATTCTTTAATATTAGGATCTATATTTTTATAATAATAGAAGTTATTCTATATCTTAATATTATTAAGATTAAGCTTTATTTTATTTTTTAATTTATAAAGAGTCTGGAAATTTATAGAATTATAAGGAGGTCTATTATATTTATATATATATATATAGAAGTTATTCAAGTATCCCCTTATTAATAATAAGATGAACTTAAATAATAAATTAGAATTCTGATTCTATTAACTAGAATTCTTATTATTCTTTTTATTAAACTGTTAGGTTTATAAGTATAAAGAGGTTTAATATTATAAATAATATGAGAATATGAATAAATATTTTTTATTCTTTTATTAGTCAATTTATTACTTCTATTAGTATTGAATTCTTTTATTTTTCTCTTATTACTATTATTATTTACTAATTCTTTAAATTTGAAAAAGATTTTAAAAACTTCTTTAGCTAATTTAATTTTTAATAAAAATCCCTAAGTAAATCTAATTGATTTGTTAATAAATAGAATAAGTCTATTAAATCTATCATATATTATAAAAGTTATAAATCCGTATAAATCTAAACTAATATAATGTAAATATTGAAGATTTTATTTTTATTTTTTATTACTACTTTTAGTATTATTAATAAAACTTCTTTTAATATAAATTTTATAATTAGAAAGAATATCTATTTTATTTATTTTATAAGATAAATTTAAAATATTATCTTTCAAACTATTTATTACTTTTATATTAATATAACTTGAATAGTTATATAAAAGCTAAATATTTTATAATATAATAATAGAAAGAATAATATCTTTTTATAAAATAGGAATATTAAACTTATATAAATTATATTTTTCTAAATCTTATTATTAAAACCTTTTGCTATATATAGAGAAAATTTAGCACCCAGCTAAGACTTATATTCCAACCCACTTTATACTAACTACTATAGCTATAGTTACTTTAGATCTTCGAATCGTAATAATATTATATTAATAGTATATAATAGTATGATATTTCTAACCTTAAGTTATCTTACCTAATAATACTATCTTAAGCCTTCCTAACTATTAGTTAATAATTATTATAGATTTCAATATATATACTTTTTTAAATATCTCATAAGCTACTTCTAATATATATTTAAAATATTCAGAATTATTACTAAATATCCTACTTTTAGATATTAGATTCTTTTCTATTCTTTTAATCTTATACTTCTTAGTTATACTAATAACTTTATCTATTAGTAATATTTTAAAGTTAAATTTAACTATAGTTATTTTAAGAAGGCTAGAGAGAATAGTAAAGTCACCCTTATATAATACTAGTTTATTTAAGTTTTTATAAAAGTAGCTATAGTTTTGTTAATTATTAATAGCTTTAATAAGATCAATATTTATATTAAAGTTATAAGGGTTAAGTATAGTAATAATATTCTTATTATTATTATTATTATTAGTAGTAGTATTATCCTAAGATAAAGAGAGGGCTGGTCTATAGTAGTCTATTGCTCTCTTTTATCTATAAAGTTAGTATTATTAAGGTGTACTAGTAGCATTATTACTAGTTAGTATGAGTTAACATTATAAGTACTACTATAGTAAGTTCAATATCTTAAAGCTACTACTATAGAGACTATTATATAGTTTATACTAATTTCTAAATTAGAGCTAGGTTTAAATTAAATACTATACTACTAGGTCTTTTTTACTATATCTATCTATAGAGATATATATAGGCTATAGTATATTACTAGGTTTTTTTTTATTATAGAGATTTAATACTAAGTGTTATATAAAACTACCTATTGAATAGGAGGCTGAATATATAACATATTATAATATATTAAATCTTATTGTTAAAATAGAATTCCTTTCTATATTATATAGTATAGATGTTTTCTAGAAAATTAATATAATTCTTATAATTTTAAATTTATTTTAAAATCAAAAATTAACTTCTAATTCTAAAATATAAGAAACTTCTTTTAATATAAAAATTTAATATTTTAGAAATATTTTTAAATTTCCTATTATTCTAATTATAAGATATATAATACTCCTCTATTTAATCTATTTTAAATGTAGTTTCATATTAAATAAAATAGATTTTCTTTTAACTAAATAAATAAGAATAGTAATATCTAAATAAAAATAAATATTTCTATAATTTTCTCTTTTAACTAAATTCCTAGAATTCCTGATAATCTATTAATGTTTTTAAAAAACCTAGAGTTTTATTATTATTATTACTTCTTTTTATAAGAGATTTTTAAATACTTCTTATATTTTTAAAATATTATCTTCTTTAGAAAATATATTAATCTTTATATCTTTAGGAATAAATTCTTTAAATTTGAAACTTTCTTTATTTTTTAATAATTTATCTTCTATTTTCTTAATTTCTTTAGTTCTAGTTGAAGTAATATTAAAAGATTCTAAATTCCTTTTTTTTTAGATTTCTTCTTATTTCTATTACTATTTTTAACTAGAATATTCTTCTATTAATTTAAAGCTTTCTTTAGATAAGAATAAGTATAGTTTTCTTTAATATAATTATTTCTCTTATAAGTTCTATACAGAATTCTC
Organism: Colletotrichum orbiculare MAFF 240422; assembly: GCA_000350065.2. Lineage (NCBI taxonomy): Eukaryota > Fungi > Ascomycota > Sordariomycetes > Glomerellales > Glomerellaceae > Colletotrichum > Colletotrichum orbiculare. The sequence continues at coordinate 1,791,256 of AMCV02000013.1, forward strand.
TCTCATTTTTTATAAACATTTCTAATAATTCTAAAATTCATCTTTTTCTGAATATCTTTTAAATTATTATTTCTTCTTCGAAATTCGTCTGATAAATAAGAAAATAAAGAATTTAAAATATAAACTTCTTTATTAAATTTAAAAGTCTAAATTATAGAAATAATAGGACCTTTATAATTAGAATTAAAACTATTCAAAATATATATTATAACTATCTATTCAAATAAATCTAATTTATTATAAAATAAAGTTTTAGTTAATTCTTTAATTCTACTTAGAAATTCTTCTATATTATTCAAATTACTTAAAGTAAATTAAAAAAACTCTTTATAAACTAAGAGTTTATTAGTAAATTCTAAGGGCTTATAGAATTCTTTTGAATATTTAAATATTTAAGAAACATTTATATTATTTTTTATAATTTAAAGAAAGCTATCTTTATAATATAATTATATATAATTTAAAGCTTGTTTACTTTTATCTTTATTTTTCGAAATAATAAGTTTAATAATATTTATAATTACTACTTCCTATTAATTTAGAAATAGTAATCTTTCTAGAGTTACTTATTTTATTAAAATAAAATAAATTATTTAAAGTATATAACTTATAAGGGTTTTTCTAAAGGAATATAAAAGTCTTATAATATATAATATAAAAAGATATTATATTTTCTTCAAAGATAAAGATTAAAAAATCAAAAACCTTCTTTTCTATTGAAAATAAAAGTATAACTTAAAGATAAATCTAAAAATTAGAACTTTAAATCTTAGTATTTTCTTTTTCTTTTTTGAATAAATTCAATTTTTCCTTCTTTATAAAATCAATAGGAAATTGAAATAAAACTTAAGATAAAAAGAGTTAATTTTCTATATATATTAATCTTTCTACTATTAAAGAAATTTAAAACTAAAGAAGAAATAAACCTAAGAATAATTCAAAAAGATAGTTAATTAAGAATAAATCTCAAATATCTAAAGAATTAAAAGGAGTTGAAATAAGTAGTTAAATTAGATTTTCAAATATTAATATAACTTGTTAAATAAAGTTGACTTTTTATGAAAATAAAGTAATTCTGATAAAATATTTAACTTCTATAAAAGTAGTAAAAAGGTAGAGACTTTTAGAGATTTTATTATAGTATTTAATTTTTATAAATAAATAAGAAGAATAGTTTCTTAATAGAGAAGGTATAGAATCTTTAAGCTGAGAAGAATTAAGCTTATTACTTATTAGAATAAATAGATAAATAGATAAATTAATAGTTAAGTTATTACTATAGATAATTATAAAATTAAGAGAAATGTAATATAATAAAAGTAGTTTTTTCAATATGAGGACTTATTTAAAATATTTATAATAATAGTAGTTAAATAAAGGGAGAAGTAGTAATCCAATTAATAGTATAATTAACTATTTCTAACTATTATTCATAGAAATATTGAAATTATTATATAGAAGGTTTATTTTAGAATTCTAGCTATACTATTAGAGTTCTAACTATAGTTATAACGTATAAATTACTATAATTATAACGTATAAAGTATTATAACTATAGTATATATACCTTAGTATAATATATAAACTATTATAACTATAGTATATAATATATTAAACCTATAATATATAAGCTAAAGTGTAATATATATTATAGTATAGCTATAGCGTATTAGCTACTATAGCTATAGCATATAAAGTATTATAACTACAACATATATAGCTTGAACTACTTCTAATATTTTATAAAAGAGTAAACCTCTATACTTTTACCTTATTTACTTAAGAACCACTAGGAGTAAAAAGGTAAAATAAGTATGTATTTATAGAGCGATTTTAATACGATTTATTTATATAACGATATTATATAACTTCTTATTACTTCTATTAGAATAATAGAAATAGAAGTTCTTTATATATTAGAATAAATCTAACAGCTTCTTATTACTGAGACCTTTTATATACCACTCTTATTAATATAGCCTCTTGTATACTACTTATCCCTTATATACTACTACTTCTCTAGTAATTTCTATATCAAGAATTGTAGGGTCTGTAGTTTCTCTATAATTCTATTAGTAGTATTAGCTGCTATAGATCTATTTTAGCTATTTTATTATAGATGGCTTAGTATTGATCTATAGTAAATAGCTTTATAGCCTCTTAGTAGCTATTATCTCCCCCCTAGGAGGCTATACTTTAATAGCTTTGAAGTTCTTATAGTAATATATTACGTCCCTATTAATCCTTAGTTATATTATCTTTTGAGCCTTGATAGCTTTAAAGCTCTTATAGCCTTGAAGTATTTATAGTTAACTATAAGGTATTAGTAGTAGTAACTTTCTACTATTCCTTCCTTAGTTAAGACTTAGAAGCCTTTCCTAGGCTTAATATCTAACTTCTTAATATTAGTAATTCTAGTTAATATTAGCCTCTTAGATATATTCTAATTATAGTTATACTTCAGTAACCTAGAGCTCCTTATATAGGATCATTAGGCTTCTTAGACTATAGGGATATAAAAAGCTTTTGTTTCTACTCCCTAGCTATAAGGATATTATATCTATTACATTTATAATATACTATCTACCTTTATCGCCTTAGGTGCCCCTAGTACCTGTGGTATTAATAACTACATATCGTTATATAATATATACTTCTAAATATTCTTATACTACTTTAGTAACTACGCTGAAGCAGCTATTTTAAAACCTTATAAATCTTAAGCTCCTAATTATTTAATATGTTTCTACTAGCCTTATATTATAGTCTTATAGAGACTATGTATACTGAAATCTCTATATCTATAGGCAGGCTTATTTATTGGTGTCCTTCTACTTGTCTCTTGACTTTTTGATAGCTTTATTATGATAGCTTTATATAATAGCTTTATAAGTATATATATCGGCATCCTATATCTATATACTTATTTATATATACTAATGCCTCTCTGGGTATCTCTTCATAGCTTTATTATTAGTAATTTCATATAATAGCTTCTTTTTTAGTAGTCTTAATAAATAGGTAGCTTCTAGTAGTAACGTCTTATAGTTATCTTTTAGTATAGCCTTATTACTATAGTTATATAAGTATTATATCTCTTGAAATTATTAGTCTAGCCGTACTAATAGTATACTAATATCTTTCTTATCATAGCCTTAATAAGTAGCCTCTTATAGTAGTCTTATCATACTATATATATTACAATCCTATTATCTATTATACTAATACCCCTTTAGTATACTTCTCTTATAGTAGCCTTACTGTAGCTTTATATAGTAGTCTTATCGAGGTTATATATATTAAAATTATGACTTTTATTATATCAAAGTCCCTTTAGTATATCTCTCTTATAAGAATATTAATAATATAGCTATAGAAGAATTTTATACATTGAAACTATTACTTCTACTATATTAGTACTTCTCTCATAATAACTTCATTAATACTACGCCTATTGAAATCTCTATACTATTGTATTAATATCCCCTATATTACTTACTAATTGGAACTCCTAAGGATAAGTAGAGATGTATATATATTAGAAGTATATATTAATATCTAAGTGATATATCTATATAGGGAGGTTTAACATAAATATAAGATTATTAATATATCTAAATCTGACTTCTTAACCTAAGATTCTAGTTATTATAACTTAAATACCCTTCTTATAGATAACTAAGTAGTAGCCTAGCTGGGGGTTAGCTAGAGGCTACTAGTGCGTCTTGATATTATATAAAAAATGGATAAAGGTATTCTTAAAAAGCTGTATAAATCTCTAACAAATAAGAAGCTAGAAATATTATAATTCCTAATATTATAGAAGTCTAATAGTATTATAGAAAAGTTATTATATTTACTAACTATTCTATAGTTAGTAAATATTAAAAACTTATTAAACTCAATCTTAGTATTATTATATAGAATACTTTAAATTGATTGAAATTATGCTAAAGGCTTATAAAATTAAGTCTTAATAAGAATTTCTTTAAAGAGTTAATATATAACTTAGAAATTCCTAATAAAGTCTTAAAGTAAGGAATAGTCTGATATATTCAAATAATAAGTTTCATAATTCTTTATTCTATATAGATTTTAACTATAGGATTTTATAAATACTGCTTCTATAACTATAAACCTTATTAATTTGTAGTATGATAATAATAAAAAGATTAACTACTAACTAGTATTAATCTATCTAGAGGGTAATATATATTATATATAATCTTATTATATAGATATAAAGTAATAGTCTAATTATTTTGTCGGTTACACTATACTATAGGGTATATAGTAATTATACGTATTGCTATATATATAGTAGTATACCCTCTACGCCTTATTAGTAATAGGTACTAGGTATCTAGTACTAGTTATAACTAATTATATAATAATTATTAAGCAATTGCTATACTATAGATCTAGAGCTTTATATAGTACTTTGTGCTATATAATATAGAAATAATAATAACGAATAATTAGAATACTACTTTATACTTATATAGTAAAGTTATATATAGTATATATTACCTTCTAGATAAACTAATACTAATTAATAATTAATCCTTCTATTACTACTATACTATAGATTAGCAAAACCTATTATAATAGAAGAAGTAATTATAAACTTTATACTTAAAGTCTATATAAGATAAAAGATCGTAAGATTTATTATTTAGATACTTCAAACTCTCCCTACTTTAAAACCTTACTAAGAGTTTCTAAATTACATACTAACCCCTTATAAATAGCTATTATTATAATACTAATGATTATACTTAATTTAATTTTAAAATAAAATACTCCCTAATACTTACTATTAAGAAGCTAATAACTACCCTTATTTTTTACTTATAAAAACATATTTAACAAATATAATAACCTTCTTTAAACTATTATTAAAGTTTTAATACTAGAGATTTAGAATATCTCTAGCTTTAACCCCTCAAGAGACCTATATAGCTTCTTAAAAACTCATTTAATACCCCTATTTTCATAATAATATCTAATTTAACCCTAATAGGCGAAACACCTATCTTAAGCATCCCTATACTTATAATAACAACATTTTTAAATATCCCTATCTTTAAAGAATTACATTAATATTTTAATCTAATATTCTTTAGATAAATCCCTTATCTTAACTATAAAAATATTATAAATAAAAACTCTATAAAGATCTCTATTTATATAATATACTAAGTAGCTTTCTATATATATATAAGACTTTATAGTTTAAAGCTCTTTTAGATATTTGAAAATAACGTTAGAAATTAAATACTAATAACTTAATAACTCGTTAGTATCTTTATAATATACTATTTTAAAAACTACCTTATAGTATATAGTATTAAAATTAATACAAATAGTAATTGAATCTTTATAATACTATACTAACTATCTTAATAATAAGGATTTACCCTATAGACTTATAAGGAACTTTAAGAAGTTCTAAAATGCTATATTAACCTTAGGAATAACTTTAAAGAATACTGTAAATAAATTAATAACCTTATATTAAAAGAATTAGATTTTATCCTACCTTTCTATAATACCCAACTTAAAATTAAATATATAATACTAATAATACCCTTATAATAAAAGATTAAAAAGAAATACCTATAGTTAATATAAATAGCCTATATACTTATAATATAAGATAGGAGACTTCTATTATAATAACTAGTCCTACTAACCCCCTATTTAACTATTTTAAAACCTCTTTAACACTAGAAAAAGTACTAAAAGTATACCTCACATCTTACCTCTATTATTCATTTTCATAATACTTTGACTAAATATGTTATTGTTGGATTTATTCTAATATATAAAGAACTTCTATTTCTATTATTCTAATAGAAGTAAGAAGACGTTGTACGATATTTATATATGAATAAATCGTATAGAAATCGCTCTATAAATACATACTTACTTTACCTTTTTATCCCTAGTGGTTCTTAAGTAAATGAGGTAAAGGTATAGAGGTCTATTCTTTTATAGGGTATTAGAAGTAGTTCAAGCTATATGCGCTGTAGTTATAGCGCCTTATGCGCTGTGGCTATAGTGGCTAATATATTATAGCTATATTATAATATACGCTACGCTTTAGTTTATGCATTATAGTTATAATACGTTATATGCTATAGTATATGCTATAGCTATAGTAGTCTATACGTTATACTAAAGTATATATATTATAGTTATAATGCTCTATATGCTGTAGCTATAGTAGCTTATATACTATAGCTACAGCTGGAATTCTAGTAGTATAGCTAGAATTCTGAAATAAACCTTCTATATAATAATCTTAATATCTCTATGAATAATAGTTAGAAATAGTTAATTATACTATTAATTGAATTACTATTTCTCCTTCTATTTAATTGTTGATATTATAAGTATTTTGAATAAGTCCTTATGTTGAGAAAACTACTTTTATTATATTATATTTCTTTTAACTTTATAGTTATTTATAATAATAACTTAACTATTGATTTACCTATCTATCTATCTATTCTAATAGGTTATAAGTTTAGCTCTTCTTAGCCTGAAGATTCTATACTTTATTCGTTAAAAAATTACTCTTTTTATTTATTTATAAAAATCGAATATTGTACTAAAATCTATGAAAATTTCTACTTTTTTACTACTTTTATAGAAACCGAATACCTTACTAGAATTACTTTATTTTTATAAAGAATTAATCTTATTTAATAAGCTATATTAATACCTACAAATCTAACTTTTCTACCTATTTTAACTCTTTTTAATTCTTTAGATATTTGAGATTTATTTTTAAGTAACTATTATTTTAAACTATTTTTAAGTTTGTTTCTTTTTTAGTTTTAAGTTATTTTAATAGTAAAAAGATTAATATATATAGAAAATTAACTCTTTTTATCTCGAGTTTTATTTTAATTTTCTATTGATTTTATAAAAAGAGAAAAATTGAATTTATTTAAAAAAGAGAAGGAAAATACTAAGATTAAAATCTCTAATCTTTAGATTTCTTTTTTAAGTTATATCTTTATTTTAAATAGGTTAAAAGGATTTTAATCCTTTGATTTTTCTCTTTTTAGAAAACATAGTATTATTTTATATTATATATTATAAGACTTTTATATCTTTTTAGAAAAACCTTTATAAATTATATATCTTAAGTAATTTATTTTATTTTAATAAGAATAGGTAATTCTAGAAAGATTATTATTTTTCAATTAATAAGAAGTAGTAATTATAAAGTTTAGTTTACTTATATTTAAGTTTTACTTATTAATAAAAATACTTTTATAAGTATTACTAAGCCTATTACTTCTAAAAGTAAAGATAAAAACAAAAAAGCTCTAAATTATATATAATTATACTATAGAGATAGCTTTTTTTAAGTTATAAAAAATAATATAGATATTCTTCAAATAGTTAAATATTTAAAAGAATTCTATAAGTCTTTAGGATTTACTAATAAATTCTTAACTTATAAAGAAATCTTTAATATTATTTTAAGTAATTTTAATAGTATAAAAGAATTTCTAAATAAAATTAAAAAACTAACTAATAATGTATTTTATAATAAATTAGAATTATTTAAATAGATAGTTATAATATATATATTGAATAGTTCTAATTCTAATTATAAAGGTTTTATTATTTCTATAATTTAAAACTTTAGGTTTAATGAAGTAGTTTATATTTTAGATTCTTTATTTTCTAATTTATTATATAAATCTAGAAGAAGAAATAATAATTCAATTAAGTATACTAAAAGTACTTAGAAAAAGAAGTACTTTAGAGTTATTAAGAAACCTTATAAAAAATAGAAGGGAATTATTTATAAAAACTATAAGACAAATAATTATATTAAAGAAAATTATACTCATTTCTATTTAGAAAAAGCTCTAAGTTAATAGAAAAATATCCTAGTTAAAAATAGTAATAAACATAAGAAGAAATCTGAAAGAAAGAATTCAAAATCTATTAAGATTATTTTATTAGAACTAAAGAAAATAATAAAATAGAAGATGAAATATTAGAGGATAAAAATAAAGAGATTTCTAAATTTAAAGAATTTATTTCTAAAGATATAGATTTTGATATATTTTTTAAAGAAGATAATACTTTTAAGAATATCAAAATTATTTAAAGATTTCTTATAAAAAGAAATAATAATAATAATAAAACTGTAGGTTCTTTTATAAATCAATAGATTATTAGAAATTCTAAGAATTTAATTGAAAGAGGAAATTATACAAATATCTATTTTTATTTAGATATTGCTACTACTATTTATATAATTAAAGATAAATCTATTTTATTTAATATAAAATTAGTTTTAAGATAGATTAAATAGAGAAGTATTATATACCTTATAGTTAGAATAATAGGAGATTTAGAAATATTTATAAAAAATCAAATTTTTATATTAAAAGAAGTTTATTATATTTTAGAATTAGAAGTTAGTTTATTATTTTAAAATAAATTGAATATTATATAATTTATATCAAGTTTCTAGAAAAAGCCTATATTATATAATATAGAAAAGAATTCTATTCTAAAAGTGGGATTTAAGAAGAATAATTTATATAAATTTAATATTTCTATTTTATAAAAGGATATTATTCTTTCTACTATTATATTATAGAATATTTAACTTTTATATAACTATTTCAGTTATATTAATATAAAAACTATAAATAGTTTGAAAGATAGTATTTTAAAATTATCTTATAAAATAAATAAAATAGATATTCTTTCCATTTATAAAGTCTATATTAAAAGAAGCTTTACTAATAATATTAATAAAAATAATAGAAAACAGAAATAAGATCTTTAATATTTGGATTTATTAGTTTAGATTTATATAGATTTATAATTCTTATAATATATAATAGATTTAATAGATTTATTCTATTTATTAATATTTTAAGTAGATTTACTCAGGGACTTTTATTAAAAATTAAATTAGCTGAAGAAACTTTTAAAATCTTTTTCAAATTTAAAGAATTAGTAAATAATAATAATAATAAAAGAAACATAAAAGAATTTAATACTAATAGAAGTAATGAATTTACTAATAAAAGAATAAAAGATATTTATTCTTATTTTAATATTGTTTATAATATTAGACTTCTTTATATTTATAAATCTAATAGTTTAATAGCAAGAATAATAAGAATCCTAGTTAATAAAATTAGAATTCTAATTTATAATTCAAATTTACCTTATTATTTATAGGGGGATGTTTTCATAGCTTTTATATATATATAATAGAACTCCTTATAGTTTTATAAATTTCAAGACTTTTTATAAATTAAAAAAAGGATAAAGCCTAAGATTAATAATATTAAAATAAAGAATAGCTTCTATTATTATAAGAATAAAGATCTTAATATTAAAAAATTAGATATAAGAGTTTATAAAGAAGCTATTATAGCTTATAGAAATAATACCTATAAAATCTGGGATTTTAATAAAAAGAGAACTATATGGTTTAGAGATGTAAAAATTCTAGAAAATACTTTTTATACTTTAGGAAAAGAGTTATTTTTATCTATTAATTTAAAAAGGAATTCTGATAATTATAAGCTTAGTTAGCTCAATAATAATCTTATTTTAAATCTAGATAAATCTATTTCTACTATAGATTAAAAAGATAATAATAATAATAATAATAACTCTTTAATAAATCTAACTACTAAAATTTAAGAAATAACTTGAATAATTCTAAAAGATAATATAAATATTAAAATAACTAAAAATAATGAAATATTAGAATTAAATATAGAAAATAATAATAATATTTAGAGAAAATCTAATTTATATATTAATTTACTTATTATATTAGATAAAACTAAAAGGATTATTAAACCTACAAATAGAGTATTCTTTTTACTATTTTAAATTATTCTAATTTAAATAGTTATATAAAATTATATAAAAATACTAATACAGATATTGAAACTTCTTATATTTTATTAGTAAATAAGGTAGAAGAACGTATTTCTTATATCTAAGCATTTAAATCTTCTAAATATAGAACCTGGATTCTAGCTATAATAAAAGAAATAGAATAAATAAAATCTATAAATAGTTGGGAAATAATACTTCTATCTGCTATTAATATTAAAGATATTAATATTCTAGGTAGTAGATAGGTTTATAAATTAAAACTACATAATATAACTAAAGAAACTATATATAAGGCTAGATAGATAGCTTAAAGCTATAATTAATATTTAAATATTAATTATTTAAAAACTTTTAGTACTACTTATAGACCTAAAAGTTAGAAATATATAATAATTCTTTTTTTTATTTGAAATAGAGTTTAATATAATATAATATTATTATAATATTTAATCATACTAATGTTAATAAATCTATATATATTTATCTACTAATTAGATTTTATTTTAATATAAAGAAAAGTTCTTTAGAATTTAATTTGAATATAAATATAAGTACTTATAAGAATAATAAAGATTATACTTTTATTTGTTTATTAAATAAAGTATTACATGGTCTGAAGTAGAGTTTTCGACTTTAGTATAATTATCTGAAAAGTTTTTTTTATTTAATAGGATTTATTATTTCTTTTTATAATAAAACAGTTTTTATTTTAAATAAAAAGCCTTATATAGCTATTTTAACTTATTATGTTGACAATATATTACTAGCTACAAATAATTCAAAAAATAGCTAATTATATATATAATTCTTTAAAATAAAAAATAGAAGTATAAAACTTAGGAGAACCTTCTATCTTTCTCAGTTATGATTTATCTATAAACTAAAAGGAAAAAACGATTACTATTAATTAAAACAAATATATTAAGAGAATTATTAAAGAATATAAAAAAGAAACTATTTATATATAAAACTCCTATAGATAATAACTTAAACTTATTTAAAAATAAAGAAAAAGCTTTAAAAGAAGATATTTTAAAGTTTTAATAAGAAATAGGAGCTCTATTATATTTAGCTCTAGAAATAAGGCTTAATATTACTTCTATAGTAATAGCTTATTCTCAATTTACTTATAATCTAGATAAAAATCATTTTTTAACTTTTAACTATATATAGGGTTATTGAAATAATAATAAAGAATATAGATTTATTTATAATTATAAGAATATATCTTCTATTAAAAATGTTATAAAATAGACTAATTCAGATTAGGCAAGAGATTTAAATAATAGAGAATCTACTTCTTCTTATATTTTCTATTTAAAAAGAAATAGTAATATTATAAGTTATTCTACTATAAAATAGAAAATAGTAGCTTTATCTACTTATAAAGCTGAATATATAGCTCTATTAGATACCTATAAAAAAGCAACTTATTTATATTATAACTATAACTATATGAATTTAAAACTAGGATTATCTAAAGTTAAAAAACCTACGATTTTTATAGATAATTTAGTAATAAAGAAACTAGTTAAAAATCCTAAACTTTATAAAAAAGTAAAATATATAAATATAAGATATTATTTTATAAGAGATTTTATTAGAAATAAGAATATCTTCATATATTATATAAATATAGAAGATAATATAACTGATATTTTAACTAAACCTTTAGACTTAGTAAAGTTTAAGCGAATGTTATCTAACTTTTAAGAAAAGATATCTTAAAAAGTCTTTCTTTTTTACTTTTTATAGTTTTAAATTTTATAACTTTATATAATTTTTCTCTTCTTACTTTTTATTAAGTTTTATAAGCTTTTATATAAGTAAGCTATATACTAGCAAAATATATCTTATAGGGGGATATTAGATTTATTCTAATATATAAAGAACTTCTATTTCTATTATTCTAATAGAAATAATAAGAAGTTATATAATATTTCTATATGAATAAACTATATAGAACTCGCTCTATAAATGTATACTTATTTTATCTTTTTACCCCTATGAGTTCTTAAGTAAATAAGGTAAAAGTATAGAGGTCTATTCTTTTATAAAATACTAGAAGTAGTTCAAGCTATATACGCTGTAGTTATAGCGCCTTGTGTGTTGTAGCTATAGTAGCTAATACGTTATAGTTATACTATAATATACGCTATACTTTAGCTTATATACTATAGTTATAATATATCATACGCTATAGTATATACTATAGCTATAGTAGCTTATATATTATACTAAGGTATATATACTATAGTTATAACACCTTATATACTATAGTTATAGTAGTCTATATACTATAGCTATAGCTAGAACTCTAGTAGTATAGCTAGAACTCCGAAATAAACCCTCTATATAATAACCTTAATATCTCTATAAATAATAGTTAGGAATAGTTAATTATACTATTAATCGAATTACTATTTCTCCCCCTATTTAACTATTATTATTATAGATATTTTGAACAAGTCCTCATGTTGAGAAAACTACTTTTATCATATTATATTTCTCCTGATTTTATAGTTATCTATAGTAATAACTTAACTATTGATTTACCTACTTATCTATTTGTTCTAACAATTATAAGCCTTATAAAACTATATAATAAAAATATAAAATATAGTAAAGATTTATATAATATATTTAAGACTAAAATCTATATATTTTAGAATTACTACTTCAAACTTAGTATCTTATATTATATATAAACTAGCATATTCTCAATTATATTAAAAGATTAAATTTTTAAATATTATTTTAAATATTTAAGTAACTCCAACCTTAACTTATAGTTCAAATAGACAACCCACTATATTAAAAACCACTTTAAAAATAATAAATTTTAATAGTTATACTTCTCTAATTAGTAAAATATAATATTTTAAAATATTATAACTAAGAACCCTAAAAAAATAAAAAAAGAACTCTCAAAACCCTCATACTTAAACTTATATATATCTAAAAAACCTTCCTACTAAACTTCTATATAAATATAATACTCTACTTCTAACTTATAAATATATACTATAGTATATCTAAATACTAGTTAGCTTTTTTTAGCCTTATAATAACATCCTAAAATCTCTACAACTAGTTAAAATCAACTAAAGGTAATATTATATAAATTTAAAAATCATAATACATTTAGAATAATAAAAGTAATAATTAGAAATAGGTTAATAATTAATTTTAAGTTAACAATATATATAACTCCCCTCAAAAATACCCCTAAAATACTATACTATATAGTACTTAATACTCTATCTATATAGGTTTATAAAACTTATAACTACTTATTCTAAATAGTATTTATCCCCTCTATCTAACTATATAAAAATTATTTAAATAGGAAATACTATATATATAGTAAAATAGGTTATTAATCTATAAAGTATACTTTTAAAGAAAAATATACCTTATTTAATTAGTAGAAGTTAAATATTATACCTAAAATATATTTTATAATAGTATACTCAATTTTCCTTATAGAATATAAAAATATTAATAATCTAGATAACAACCTTAAAAATCCCCTTTAAGATTACAAATCTAATAATACTATTATATAATACTAAATATAGTATAACTTTAAAAATAAAATTACTACTCCTTTTAAATAATTCTTAATATCATTCTTTAGTAAAAACCTTATTACTCTTAATAGAACTAAAATTATAAGAATCTTCTAAAACTAAATAATTCTTTATATTCTTACTTAAAATAATACTTCTAGTAGTAAAGCTAATAAGAAAAGTAGTATTATAAGTTTTGTATCTATATTTATACTTAAAAGTTATTATTCAAATATTATTTTTCAAAATATCTTATCTAACTTAAATACTACTAACTTCTTAACAACTACGTACTTCTAGTTTACTATATTTCAATAGATAGTTAACCCCCTTATAACTCTTAAACTTTTATAAGGCGAATTAGTAATATTTTATTTTAGTAATACTTCTCTAATTACTATATTTAGAATAATTAATATATTTATATCTCTTAGTATTAGTATATCTTATATAATACTATATAATACCCCTTTCTTATTCTATTTTATAAATATAAATCACCTTAGTATCATATTTAATAATATTTATAACTAACTCTATTAAAATAAGAAAGTTATCTTAATTATTTAAAAATAGAAGTATCTATAGATATTCCTTAATAAAAAGAAAACAATTACTTTTATATACCTTATAGAAATAGAAATATAGAAACTTTACTACTATTTCAGATACCTAGCTATTATATACCTTTATAATATCTTTAATAAGATGGGATATCTAGTTAAATACTATATTTTTAAAATACTTAAGAAATACTATTACTAATACTAAATATATAGTATAACCCTTTTATATTTTTATTTTACTATTTATAGTAATATTAATTTTAACTTTAAGATTATTATTAATATCATTTATATCAATAGCTACTTTATATTTAATATTATTAATACTATAAGAGTATTTAATATAGCTCAATTTTTACTAAATATCTTAATAAAAGCAATATAAAAAACCCTTAAAACATACTAAATCAATATATATTAAAACCCTCTTAATTCTATTACTACTAGGACAAATATTATATTTCAATTTAAAAACTTTAGATTAAGAATAAAAATAATAAGATTAATTATTTATATTACTCTTATTAAAATATATAATAATATTAATAAGGTTAAATAATATTATATATTCTTCTACTATATATATGAGATTTATAATAATAAGATACTTACTACTATTTGAAAAATATTTCTTTATATAGTATATAAAATAATTAATAATACTACTAAGCTTAATAGCTTTATACTTATTCTATTTATTTTTAGAATATATTCCTATCTTATAGAAGATTTAGCTCTTTCTCTAGATATTATTACTTAAACCTATATTATATATAAAACTACTAAAGAGATCTACTAAGAATATATTAAATATACTCTTAATACTACNTTTAATAATATATAATAATCTAGATATCTTATATAATATATTCTTTTTATTCTAATTTTTAATATATATATAATAAGAGAAAAATAATTAATAAAACCTATATTACCTCCTTACTATATATAATAAGATATATATTGTTAAGTTTACTTATAATTCTTAAGAATTCTAATCTATAGTTATAAAATTATACTTTAAAAGTAGTAATTAAGAAGTCTTACTAAGTTATATTAATAAAATATTAGTACT
>AMCV02000013.1:1808316-1822356 GCA_000350065.2 Colletotrichum orbiculare MAFF 240422
TATGAATTTAAATTATATAATTATTTAAATAGAAGGATAAATAGCTTAAGTAGAATAGATAAATAGGTATTTAAATATTATTAGAGTAAAAAGGTATAGATTGCTAAAAGTACTATTTCTTATATAAATAGATAGGTATTAGAATATATAATAAAAAGAAAAATTACTAGTATTAATTATACTATACTATAGGATATATAGTAATTATATATATTATTATATATATAGTAGTATGCTTTCTATACTCTATTAATAATAGGTATTAAGTATTTAATACTAACTATAGTTAATTGTATAGTAATTAGTAAGTAATTATTATGATATAAATCTAGAGCTTTATATAACGCTTTATACTATATAATATAGAAATAATGATAACAAATAACTAGAATACTACTTTATATCTATATAGTAAGATTATATATAGTATGTATTACCCTCTAGATAAACCAACATATCTATTATTATTATTATATTATACCTACTTAATATTATAATTTAACATCTAGCTAGCTTTTACCATTTTATAGTAAGAATAGTAAGTTTAAATCCTATAGTAAATAATTATAACTAGTAGCTATATACCTTCCGATTATATAAACTATATAATAATTACTACTAGCTATTAACCCTTACCTTTAGCTACTTATAGCTAGTAACTATTAATAATTAGTATTAGATATAAGTAGTTAGCTAGTATTAATATTATATAACTATAATCCTTTAAAGAAATAACTATAATAGATATAGGTTTATATATATCTTTTATATTTATTAGTAATTATATTAACTAACTATATTTACTACTTAAAGTTACTTCTATTTAAATAATTTCTTAATACTAATAGTATCTATAGGATTTATAAAGTAAGAGCTAACTACTAGGTAAAGCTTCTTTAAAAAAGTTCCTAAGAGGTATATAACTTTAAATAAATTAAAGACCTTTAATATAACTATTTTGTATTATTATTATATTATATAATATATAGTGCTATATAAACCTCTAGATTTATAATATAGTAATTACTTACTAATTGCTATTTAATTAACTATAGCTAGTACTAGGTATTTTATATTTATTACTAATAAGGTGTAGAAGGTATATTACTCTATATATTACGAACTAAGTAGTAATAGTAGGTTGGTACTGCCCTTTTTGGCTAGGCAAGCCTTTTGTGAACTATGATTGGCTAAAAGGTGGTTTTATTTAATAAATATAGATGTATGAGGAAAGAAGGCTCCTATATATAACTAGTATTTATAGGTTCTTATAGTAATGGAACAGCTGATTACATAGCTATATATATATATATAATCCCTAGAAACCATTCTATAATAATTACCCCTAGTTAAAAAAAGAAGCTATATCCTTATAGTCCCACCTTCTAGTTTTTAGTCTAAATTATTATATTCTAAGTAACTACTACTATTACTAGTATTTACTATATTATTACTAATGTAATTATCAGGATTGTTATTATTACTATAATTATTATCACTACTGTAATCGTTAGGCGTATTATAATTGCTAGTACTTACCTCATTATTACTTTCAGGAGTATTAGAAATATTGTTATTAGAGTTTTCAGAGTTATATGCCTTATTGGTAAAAGTGGGTCTTAGGCTGTTATTATTATTGTTAGTATTATTATTATTATTATAAATCTATTTATATAGAAGGTAGGTGCTAGTACTACTAGTATTAATACTGCTTTTATTTTATATAGAAGTATAAGCTCTACTACCTTATATTTATATAGATACTATAGATCATATAGATACTATAGATTATATAGAAGTATAACTACTAAGATTAGTAGAAGCAGTATAACTACTATAGGTATTATACATAGTAAGTAGTATTAATAATATTAATTACTATAATAGTTACTATAATAGTAGTTATAGTATCAACTACTATAGTACTTACTGTAGTTAATAAGTAATAATATTATTATTACCCTACTTTTGAACTAAAGTCTATATACTAATCTAGCTTATCTAATTAGTCTGATTAGTAATTAGATAAAAATAATAAAGTTGATAAGAAGAAATTATAGAAAGAAATTATTAAGCCTAAATCTTCTACTTCTTTAAACTAATAGAAGGAAGGTTTATAAATAAAACGTATAAAGTAGTTACTATCTCCCATAATAGAATAGTTCTTACCTTATAATACTTTTAGTAAAAGTAATGCAATTTAGCTATAACTTTATAATAATTCATTATAGATAGTAATAATAGCTTCATATTTAATAAATATAACTATAACCTTATTATTTAAATAGATATATTAATTATACTACTATTTATTATAAAATAAGTAGTAATAGTAAGTTAGTATTATTCTTTTTAGTTAGATAAGCCTTTTTTAAACTATAATTAGCCAAAAGGTGGTTTTATTTAATAAATATAGATACATGAGGAAAGAAGGCTTCTGTATGTAACTGCTATTTATAGGTTTTTATAGTAATAGGACGGCTGATTATATAGCTGTACGCGTATACATAATCCCCAGAAACCATTCTGTAACACTATATATAATAATATATATAGTTATTACATACCTTATGGTATGGTATAATTAATAGTCTTTTTCTCCTTTAAGTACTAATATAGTTTTAACATTTACACTTTTAATTTCAAGTATATTTCTATAGTCTCTAGCTGTAAGAGAATAGAAATTGACTTTCTATCTTAAAATCTCTAGTTTAAGCTATTTACTTTAGATATTTAGAATTAAAAAAACCTTTCGTCTCATACAGACAATATTTCTCATGTAGCTAGGACTTATATTTTAACTCACCCTACATTAATAGCTATAGCTATAGTTGTTTTAAGTATTTAAACATTATAGTATAATATCTCTAAGCTTAGATTATCTTAGCTTTCTTAACTGTTAGCTAAGAACTATAATAGATTTCAATATATAAATCTTTTCAGAAAGATAAAGTAATACTTAATAAGTTATCTCTAAATTATATCGAAATATTAAGAAAATCATTTAATATCCTATTTTACGTATTAAATTCATTTTATTCTTTCAATTCTATACTTCTTAGCTATACTAATAACCTTATTTACTAATAATACTCTAGAGATAAACTTAGTTATAATTATCTCAAGAAAGCTAGAGAGGGCTATAAGGTTACTTTTATATAGTATCAACTTATTGAAACACTTAAAAAGATATCTATAGTCTTTATAGTTATGAATAGCTTTAATAAGATTAATATTTATATGAAATTATAAAGGTTGAGTATAGTAATAGTGGGTAGCTCTTATTCTTCTTATTTATATTATTAGTAGTAAGATTATTATAAACAGCTATTAACTTAAATATATTAGAGGATAACGAGAGAAATAATTAGCTAGTCTACTGTCTATTATTGTCTTTCATCTATATAGCTAGTATTACTAAGATATACTAATAGTATTCTTCCTAATATCAGTTGATATTATAAGTATTATTATAATAAGTTTAATAAGTCAAAGCTACTACTATAGAGACTATTATATAGCTGATACTAATAAGTTTATATATTTAGTTATTACTCTATTACTTTATATTATGTCTATATTTCTAGATTAGAGCTAGGTCTAAACTAGTTAGTATACTACTAAGTTATCTTTCCTATATTTACTTATAGAGATATATATAGGCTAGAATATATTACGAGGTTCTATAACTCTTATAGAGATTTTATACTAGGTATTGAAGAAAGCTACCCATTAGGTAGGACTTTAAATATATAATCCTCTATTCAGAATCTAAATCGTAATATTAAATATATTAGAATATTAATTAGAGTTTATATAAGAATTACAAAGTATGAAAGTAAATTACTCTGTATATTCTAAGTTGAGATTCTATAGACTATAATATTCCTTTCTAATAAGATACTAAATACCTCTCAAGCTAATTATTATTCTATTAGCATTTTTGTAAGACTATTTCAAGATGAAACACTATGAAATTGAATTCAACATTCTTTGATATCTATAATTATATATAGTTATTCTTACTAGAGATATAAAATTAAAATGTTAGTAACCAGTTTATTTTAAAAGATATAACTTTGCTAGCTTTTTTTATTAGCTATATTCTTACTGACTCATATTAAATATAAGGCTTATTATAAGACAGAGGTATAATAACTTATCATATTCTTTTGGATAAAATTCTTTTTGTATAATTCTTTAACGTCTCTATAAGATAACTTCAGATAATTTGATTCCAATAAGATCTCTTACTAAGTATAAACGTAACTAATTTTAATAGAACTACTTAAAGTTTAATTAGTTACTTATTTAAGCTTAAGTGAAAAGTCTGAGAAAATAATTCCAATTCAAGTTATAAACAATAGCTATAGTAACTTAAAACCTTATCTTTATATAATAGCTACTTTTCAGCTTTTTAAAATACCGTTATAGACTATGAAACTTATATTTATAATCTGTCCAACGTCGTCTACTATATTGTTCTATAATCTTATTCCTATAAACACATCTATAACGAAATAAGAAGTTTGAATATCTTAAGAGAAGACTAAATAAAAGAGAAGAATAAGATACTGTATTAAAATAATTAGAGAGTTTTTATCTAATATTATCTCTTTAACTAATGTATATTAGGTATTTTAAAATACTTTGAAATACTCCTACTTAGAATTATAAAATAATATGAATAGTTAACTAGAAAGAACCCGAGGTATTTGACTTTTTGAAAAGCTTCTAAACGGAAATATAATATGTTCGAATAGTAGACTTTAGCTATAAGGCAATTTAGATATTAAAATATACTCAAATATAAAATAATAATAATCCTTATTTTAGAAATCCTATAGGAAAGATTATTATGATGATTTATATCTTATTTAATAAAGTCTACTTATTTATATATAAAACTTATTCCTACTTGACATATTAGTTTAATATCTAGCTTGCTTCTACTATTAACAGTAAGAATAGTAGGTTCAAATCCTATGGCAGATAAATATAACTAATATTCCTTCTAGTTATATAAACTAAGTGTAGCAACTAGTACTAGCTATTAATTCTTACTAATAGCTATCTATAGTAAAAAGTTATTAATACTTAATAATAAGTGTTACCAACTAGCTAATATCAATATTATATAATCAACTATAATCCTTAAATAGTAGTTATAATAGATAGATTTATATCTTCCCTACTCTATTACTTATTATATTAGTTAAGTATATTATTACTGTTCAAAGTTTCTTCTATATAATAGTTCTTTAATATTAGTATTAAGGAATTTATAAAGTAAAAGTTAACTATTAGATATAACTTACTTGAAAGAGTTCCTAAGAGGCATATAACTTGATATAAATCAAAGACTTTTAATATAAACACCTTAATATATTAAACTTATATCTAAAATAATAGGTAATTCTACTACTATTTTAACTGGTTATAAGCTAGTATTAATATAAATACGATTCTTAGGTAGAATATATAGTTAAAAATATCTAAAAGATGAAGAGCTTAGATAATGTTATAGATATAAAGGAAGAATATCGAAATATATTGAATTTATATCAATTATTTAATATTTTTATTTTGAGAATTATATTAGATTATACTTTTAAAGTGAAGTATTAGCAATAGATCTAGTACCTAAGTGATAGATTTATATAGGAAATAAATATAGATATTAAGTTATTACTCTATTCGAATCTTAGTCTTCTAACTAAGGTCCTAGCTGTTATAACTTAAATACCCCTCTTTATAGATAAATAAATAATAGCTAAACTAAAAGCTGCTAATATACCCTAATGTATCCTCCCTTATAAACTATATCCTTATAATCTTATACCTCGTGAAACTATTTATATATCCTAAATTCCTATAGTATACCTCCTAGTTTTATTATTAATTCTCTACTACCCCTTATACTCTAATTAAACTTCTAATACCCTTATTAAACTTCTATCTTTATCATAAGAAAAGTAGTACTATTCATAGAATTTCTTAAAAACCTCTTATTAATATAACTTCTTAATTATTACTACTACCTTACTATTCTTCTAGTAATCCTTTTCCTACTTAAACCTATATTATAACTTCTTATTACTAAAAATATCTTATTACTACCAGCTTCTTATTACTAAAACCTCTCATATACTACTACTATTACGTCTTATTACTAAATCTTCTTATTACTAAACCTTCTCATTACTAAAACCTTTTATAACTTCTTATATACTACTATCAATACTACTGCTATTACTATTTTACTACCTTTCTACTAATCCCCTTATTATTTAAAACTTTATTATAACCTCATATTACTCCAACTTTTTATTCCTATAATTTCTTATAACTATAACCTTTTATTTATTACTCTTATTAATACAACCTCTTATATACTACTATTAATACTTTTACTATCACTATACTACTACTTCTCTAGAGATCCTTTTACTAATTCGAATCTATATTATACTAATATAAACTACTACTGCTACTCTTCTAGTAATCTCTTTATAAAGCTTAAAACTACTATATACTACTACTACTACTACTACTACTTTACTACTCTTCTAGTAATCCTTATACTAAGAATTATAGAATCTATAGTTTCTCTATAATCTATTAGCTATATAAACTATTATATAGATTAGTTACTATATAGCTACCTTAACTATTATATTATTGATAGTATAATATTTATCTATAATATATAGCTTTAGAGTTTCCTAGTAACTATTATCTCCTCCCTTAGAAGCTATATCCTTATAGCTTTAGTTCCTATAATTACTCTACTCCTATCCTACTAAACCTTAGCTATACTATCTCTTAAGCTTCTATAACCTCGAAGCTTTTATAGCGTCGAAGTTCTTATAGCTTTAAAGCTTGTAGCTAACTATAGGGTACTCAAAGTAGTAATTCTCTGATATCTTTTCTTTAGTTAAGACTTAGAAGCCCCTTCTAAACTCTATATCTAACCTCCTAATACTGGTAATTCTAGTTAATATTAGCTTCTTAGATATAATCTAATTATAGTTATACTTGAATTACTTTGTAACTCTTATATAAAATAATTAAACTTCTATAAACTTCAAAAATATGAAGAATCTCTTCTCTACCCCCTAGCTATAAAGATATTATATTTATAATACTTATGGTATACTACTTATTCGTATTACTGTAAATACCTCCCTAGTACTCCTTATATTTATAACTATATATAACTATATAATATATACTTCCCAATATCCTTATACTACTCAAAATAGCTATTCTAAAGTAACTCCTCTAAAGCTCTTAAAACCTTATACTTACCTAATATTCTTCTAGTAGTTTCTTGTTTTCTAAACCGCTTTAATATATAAATAGTTTTATTACTATAATTATCTCTTGAAATACTATATTAGTATATATGCTAGTATCCCTCTTATAGGCTCTTAGTTTCTCAATAGCCCTAATATTAGTAGCTTCTAGTAGTAGCTTTATTAATACTATATTTAAGATCTCTTAATTATTATATATTGAAATCTCTATGTATCAGTATATATAATATACCGGTATCCCTATAATAACCTATTATTCTTTTACTTATCTTACTATTAGTAGCTTCATAGGAATGGCCTTATAGTAGTTATATACTAAACTCTCTATATCTATATACTTAAATATATATACTAGTACACCTCTAATACTTATCTAATACGCCTCTTGTAATAACTTTAATATTATTTATCTCACATAATAGCCTCTAATAGCAGCCTTATTATTACTTCTACTATACTAGTACTTCTCTAGTATATTTCTAATAATAATCTTAATACTATAGCTTCTTATAGTAGTAAATATATATTAATACTCCTCTAGTTATCTTTTACTCTTTTAATAGCTTTATTATTAATAGGTAATTTCTTGTAATAGTAGCTTCTTAGAGTAGTTTTATCAATGTTATATTGACTAAAATTATTACTTCTACTATATTAATACCCCTCGAATATACCTCTCTTATAATAACCTTAATACTATAACCTCTTCTAGTAGCCTTATTAAAACTCTATATTTTGAAACCTCTATACTACTAGACTAATACCCCCTATATAACTTACTAGTTAGAACTCCTAAGAATAAATAGAGATTTAAATATATTAGGGATATATTTAATAATTTAATAATAGATCTATATAAGAGGTAAATATGAGTATAGGATTATTAATATATTTCAATCTAATCCTTCTAACTAGGGTCCTAGCTATTATAATCTTAATACTTTTGCTTTATAGATAGCTAAATAGTAGCCTAACTAGGAGCTACTAATATATTCTAATATAAAGTTAGAAAGAGATTTATGAGAAGTCTAAATCTTTTAACCTACTATACAATTTACGCTCATAAATTTGATAAATATAAATATTTCGTAGAAAGTAAAAATTAAGTGATTATTTAAAATAATTACTAAATATAAGACAACTGTAAGATTTATCTAGGAAAGCTGATAGCTTACTCTCTACTATAAGTATTAGTAAATATATTACCCTCTAAAGTATAACTTTAGCCTTCTTATTTTCCTATTAACACTATAGCTAACTTCTAGTTAATCTGAGGCTACATTCCTCGTAGTTATAATACTTAGTATATCTATTATATAGAGTTTAATATATTCAGTCCCCCTACTTAATAAGTAGCTTTATATGATACTAAGTAAATAATCTCTATGATAATAAAATACCTAATCATACACTATAGCTTATATATATCTCTATAGGTAACTATAATTAAGAAAGCCTAGTAGTATAACTTCTGATTTAAACTAAGCCTTAATTTAGAGATATATAGAGGCTAAAGGATAATAGAATAATAACTAAATATATAAGCTTATTAGTATAAGCTTATAATAATCTATATAGAAAGGTGTGGCGTAATATACTAGTAATAACTTTGAAGTATTAAACTTATTATAATATACTCATAATATTAACTCATACTAGTAATAATACTACTAGTATACTTTGATAATACTAGCTATAGATATAAAAGAGAGTAATAGAAGACTAGCCGACTATCCTTTAAAGTATAAGTTAATAGCTATCTGTAATAGTGTCTTTACTTATAATAATACTACTAACAACAATAATAAGAATAAGAATAGACTACCCCTAGTTACTATCCGTCACTATACTCGACCCCTACGACCTCGACATATATCTACCTTATATTAATCGTTTTAGAAATAAATAACTAATAACTACTTCTAAAATAACTATATATATTGACACCTTTATATCTTAATATCATTATACTCTTATACCTTTATTACTATATATGATTTAAATATCTCGAGATATTTAGTTACTTCTGATTATAAGTATTCTATTTAAATCTTTATTATAGTTTTGAATTCTTTAACTTTCATATCTCCAAGACTAAATCTTATTTACTTCTAAGATAAAGCTTTATGTTATTATTATAAAGGTTTTCTATTCTTCATATAAATAAGTTTATTATTTGTATATAAATATAAAAAGACTAAGGTTATCCTTATTAGTAAACAATCTTAATGTATTAAATATAGTTAAGATATAAATAGTATTTATATCAGTATAAATCTTTCCAATAGAATTAGATAATCTTTAAAATTCCATAATTATATTACTATAGTATTCTAAGATACCTAATAATAAGAATTATGATAATATAGTATTATTAAAGTAGTATCTATCTAACACTCAGTCTCTGAAATTATTAGCTTAATATATTAATTTATAGAATCCTGAAATAATGAACGTTTCACATTTCTATAAACTACTCATCAATTATAGCTTTTAGGATAATTAAATTAAGACTTAATTTGGTCAATCAATAGCTTTATATGTAGAAGCTGTCATTCAATACTATTAGATTTATTATATATCGTTTTAATTATAAATATATATATAGACTTTAAAGGACTTTAGTTTTACTATCAATAATATAGAAGAGTGATAGATTGTAGAATACCTAGTTTTTATAAGTATTCTATTTGATTGTATTTTCAAGAGTTTTAAACAAGTTATTCACTCTATAATCTTAATAGTAGCTTTTAGCTATAAATATTAAATTCTAGCTTTACTAAAGTCTTTTCTAATTATTACTATAAAGTCCTTTATAATTATAGGCCTAAATATTAGAATTAAAGATATAACTATTCATATTAATAAGTAATTTTATTATTATTCTAAGTAGTCATAAGCTAGTACTAGCATAAATACTATTAATAGGTAATATTGATAATTGAATTTATATATAGGGCAGAAAGCTTACATACTATTTGAAATACAGAGCAGAGATAACTAAATAAGATTTATCTAATTACTTTAAGACTTATATTCCAAGCCTTTATAGTCGTTACTCGTTATTTTAATCTAAAGCTATTCTAATATAAAATAATTAATACTTATATATATATAATACTAAAGGGAATTATTTGCATAGAAATACTATTAAAATAGAAAAGGCTAATAGCTTGTTTTCTATTGCGACTATTAGTAGATATATTACCCCTTAAAGTATAGCTTTAGCTTTCCTACCCTCCTACCTTTTATTATAACTAGCCCCTAGTTAATCTAAAGCTAAACTCCTTATAGCTATAATAGCTAGTATACTTACTTCATACTAAGCTTTTTAATAATAAATAACTAATAACTCCTTCTATTATAACTTTATACTTTCACGGCTTTATATTTTGACATTATTATAATTATATATAATTCGAAAATCTCGAGATATTGAATTATTACTAACTATAAGTATTCTATTTAAACATTTATTATAGTTTTAATATCTATAAGCTTAATATTCCCTAGATTAAGCTTTACCCACTCCTTAGGTGAGATTTTATATTACTAATAT
Organism: Colletotrichum orbiculare MAFF 240422; assembly: GCA_000350065.2. Taxonomy (NCBI): domain Eukaryota; kingdom Fungi; phylum Ascomycota; class Sordariomycetes; order Glomerellales; family Glomerellaceae; genus Colletotrichum; species Colletotrichum orbiculare. The sequence goes on from AMCV02000013.1 coordinate 1,819,195, forward strand.
AAATACTTTCTATTATTAATATGAGTTAATTTATAATTTCTATATAAGTATCATGGGATCTAATCTGTTCTCATAAGTAAATAGACTTAATATATTAAGTATAGTTGAAATATAAATAATGCTTATATAGATATTAATATATCTAGTATAATTAGATAGTTTTTAAAATCTTTATAGTTATGATATTATAGTGTTTTAAAGTATCTAGTAGTTAGTATTACAAAATGATATTAATATGAAGTTACTATGTAGTTCATACTTAATTTCTTATATCATTAGTTTAATATAGGAATTTATGAAATAGCTAGATAATTTTCCTTTAAATACTTTTAAGTTACCTACTAACTATAATATTGAGAATAATTTTATTAAAGTTTAGTTTAATATACTAATAGTCTTAGTTAAAACAGTTAGAGCTAGAAACTACTCCATTTATCTTATATTTATACTTTTATAAGTAGTTATATAGATTTTGAGGAGATTCTAGTTCTATTATAGAAATTAAAGAGAAGTAGTAAATTATAGAATACTTCATTCTGAGAAGTATTCTATTCTATTCTATTTTTAAGAAATTTATAAAAGCTCTTAATTTTATAACCTTAGTAGTTATTATTAATTATATATATTAAGCTTTAGTTTCAATATAGCTTTCTTTAAATAGATTATTACTATAAGGTCTTCTATTATTATAAAGTTGATTATTAGAACTAGAAGTATAATCGTTATATATAATTAGGAGGCAAAATCTAGTATATATTGTATATAAATAAACATAGCTATATATACTATGGAAAGCTCTATATTAAGGAATTTAAATAGAGCGAAACTAATAGATATAATACTAATACTTAAAATATAACTAGTATAAATTCTATCTCTTAGATATATTATTTCTAATATATCTCTTTAGTCTTAAAAGATCTACCTATAGACTAGCTATTTTAAATAATATTAGTTAAACCTTCTATTTATATCTTATAAGAGGCTCTTTTTATTACCTTATTATTCTTATTAAATTTCTACTCTTATAATAGGAAGAATAATACTACTTATAGACTATTTAGATACTTCTTATTAATTAGAAAGTATTTTTAATATTCTTAAGCTTTTTATCTAACTTTATTATTATTATAATTTAGAATTTATAATGTTTTAAGTAGTAGTTTAAATCCTTATTAGAATATTTAAATATTAGAAGTCCTTCTTAAAATCCCTCTTCTTACTATAATTTTAAACATTTTTAATGATTCTGTCATATTAATTTGTATATTAGAATTACTAAATGAATAGTTTTGAAGAAGTTTTATAAAGCTATTCATTATAAGGTCTCTTCAAAATATATATTCAATTTCAAAATCCTTCTATTAGACTTCTTATTATAACTAATAATTACAGATATCTATATGTTATAATTTTATATAAAGTTATATTATTTTCATAATTATAAAATATATTATTTACTAGTAAGTCTTTGGCTTTATATAGAGAATATTTAGCTCCCGGCTAGGACCTATATTCTAACCTACTTTATACTAATAGCTATAACTATAATTACTTCAGGTTTTTAAATATTATATAATAAGGTTATACTAATAGTATATAATATGATATATCTAACCTTAGGTTATATTAGCCTTCCCTACTATTAGCTAATAACAACTTTTATAACAGACTTCGATATATATTTCTTTTCGGAATAAAGTGGTACCCAACAGGCTAGTTCTAAGATATATATAAAATATTTAGAGTTATCTTTAAACACCCTACTTTTAAGCGCTAGATTCTTCTTTATTACTTTAATTTTGTTTTTTTAACTCTACTAATAGCTTTATCTTCTAATAATATATTAAAGTTAAATATATTTATAGTTATTTTAAAAGGGTTAGAAAAAGTAGTAAAATCGCCCTTATATAAAACTAGCCTCTTTATACTTTTATAAAAATAGTTATAATTCTTATAATTATTAACAACTTTTATAAGGTTGATATTTATATTAAGGTTATAAGGGTTAAATATAGTAATAGATAGTAGCTAGAATTAGTTTATTCTTATTATTATTATTAGTAGTAGTATTATTATAAGATGGTTAGCTAGTCTTATATTACTCTCTTTTATATCTATAGCTAGTATTATTAAGATGTATTAGTAGTATTATTAGTACCCAGCTGGTATAAGTTAAGATTATAAGTATTATTATAGTAAGTTTAATACTTTAAAGCTACTATACGTATATCAAATTATAACTTTCTATACAAATTATTATAAAGTTTATACTAGTTTTTAGATTAAAGTTAGATTTAAACTAGTAGTTATACTATTAGATCCTTTTAATTATCTTTACTTATAGAAATATATATAAGCTATAGTATATAACTAGGTATTTTCCTATTATAGAGATTATTTACTAAGTATTATATAAAGCTACTTATTAGATAGGGGGGCTGAATATATAAAACTCTATATTATATATTAGTTATTATATTAGATCTAAATAGTAAAGTGAAATTTCTATATCTTATTTCTATTAAATAAACTTATTTTAAGATTTATTTAGAATATAATAATAAGATAGGTAATAAATATAGTCTCTTAAGTAGCTTGAGATAATATTAAAAGTGCTTTTTTAATTACTAAAATATTAATAATTATTATAAACTACACCTAGATAACTAGCTAGAACTATACCTAGGTATCTAATAGTAATCCTCCTACTTAAGTAGGGCTCTAGTAAGCTCTAGGTAGTACTATATATATAGATTTTTCTAGATATTTATAAAGGTTTCTCTTTTACTCCTTAATTCTAAATAAATAGTATTTTATACTACTTATAATTAAATAAGCCTAGGTCTAGCTTTTTATATATTTAGAATTTAGTTTTATTTACTATATAGATAATATTAAATAGAATATAACTTCCTACTAATTAAATATATAATTTAATTAAATAAAGTTCTTAGGATATAATACTATATAATAAGTAACTAACTAATTAATATAAAGAATAATAAAGAGTATTAGAATTCCTTAAGATAATCCTATAAATAGTAATCCTATAAGTAAACTATTTTAATAATAGTTATAATATACTTTAAATTCCTTCTATTAGAAAATTAATAAATTTATATATAAATTAATAAGATGAGATATTATAATTAATAGTAA